>JBAMAX010003398.1:0-70013 GCA_037043745.1 Chymomyza amoena
TATGAAATCATATTCCAACATCTTCAATTTTCGACAGGCCTCTCGATATATTGCACACAATAAGCCAATCATTGTTTTCAATGACTGAAACGATGTTGGACCTCGAACATTCATAAACAGCAATGCCATTTTTTGTGCATATGAAAATATACACACAAAAACCGAAATTCACAAAAATACTTATATCTCACGAACCAATACACACAAACAAATCGGAATAGGCTTAAAACCTCCGTATTGACAACCTCTAACGCACGCAAAAATCAGATATGAAATTCCTTGACGTATTCATGAGAACTTTCGTAACACGTAAAACATAAGTTTCTTTTATATATATAGACGTCATATTTTTTTTGATAAATTAAAATAACTTCATGGAAAAAAAAATTTGCAAACGACAGACCTCCATAGATTTAAATTAGAAAAATGTTTAAGAATAATTATTTTTTCATATTATCAATATAGTATTATTAGCGCCAATCCGGAGATCGATCATCTTGTGAAGAGAAAAAGGTTTGCTTGATTTTCTTTGCATATTATTTTTAGACGAAATTTCGAAAGCACAAATGATTTTTTTAAGAAAGAAAAAATAAGTTCAAAAAACGAAAAGCTGACTATCTAAAATGAAGCAACTATTTAGTTCTCATCGTTGATTTAACAAATAAATTTCTTGTATATTGTCGAATCTCTTTAGTGAAAGGTAGCTGTATATTGGTCGATTCTTCGAAATATTGATTTTGCAGAAACAAAACATATTTTATTTATTGTACCAAAAATAATTTAATCGAATTTATCAGATCAGTAAGACATCAGAAAGTACCAGCCAATATACGCATTGCCTGATAATTAAAGAAATGTTTAATTATTCATGACTTAATGTCCTATTGAGTGCACCAAATTGACTTTAATTTGACGTTATATAGCCTATAACCACTGGATGGTTAAGATGATTTCAAAGATATCTCACTTGTCAAATTATAATAAGCGGCTTACAAGTTACAAGCGAACAGATGTACGTACCTACCAACATTTTGGTCAAAAACACAACCCTCCTTTATTGCTTCGCCGTAGTCAATTAATAAAGCAATAGGGGAAAAAGTAATCAAAGAAGGTATATTTGTAGATCTTTTAGTACTTATATGTTATCATCAATTTTGGGTCAGCTTAAAAACAGAACTGAAGATTGTGATTATACGAAACTTTGATTACGATTATTATATCTTGACATTCAGTTCTTAGTGCATTACTTTACTTTCTAAATAAGCTAAAATGACGGAAATATATGATTCATATAGCTCTATTTATTGCTTAAAACTTTGAGAGCTAAATAAGGAAAAGTGAGACAGCCTTTGCCAACTTGCCAAGAAGGCGTACCACAGGCTCAATGTCCATCCAAGACTGCTTCAAAAACAGCTCGAAAAATTTTTGATATCTTTTATATTTCTATATTTAAACACAAAATTTTATTTTGATAGAATTTCAATCATGATTGAACTATGCTCAAATGACGCTTAGTTTCTTCACGCTATTTTCATTTTGTTTTTAATATCTTTTATATTATATTTTGAATTTATTTTTATATTCTTTTAGTTTTTATTTTGCGCTTTTATCTGATTTTTTGTTTTGTTTTGAGTGGCATAATTGCGCGCTTGACTGTGACATTTTTTTAACTTGTACAAACATTTAACTATTTTGCTACACTGCGTTATATACAGCGGCATATATATACATATATACATAGTATATAAACGTATCTATGTATTTTGGTTGCTGCGTTTCGGTTGAGCAGTTTTGTTAGTAAGTGAAAAGCAATTCATTGTCATTGTTTTTGTTTTTTTTGTTTTTTATTAAGGTTTTTATTGTTGTTGTTGCTTCTGCTGCCGTTCTTGAAACAGTGGCAAACTTTTTTTTTGGCTGTGTGTGTAAGCGACGTTTTTAATTTCTAAAAAACGCCAACACAAAATTTATTGCCGACAGACAATTTGACTTTCGTCACTCATACGCCGCGTTGGCTGGCAATTAACCTTGATGTACTCAAATTGCAAACTATTTTTAAAGCGAAAACGAAATATTTTTGCAACTTTTCTTTGTATATATATACGTAGGCGTAGGAGTTCTTGAGTGCAAATGTGTGCGTGAGAAAAAAGATGATGCCGATGAATGTGAAGAGAAGACACTTGAAAAAGTGATATTTCACTTTGTATTAGAGATGTGTTGGGAAACACCGGGTCGAGATGGGCGAGTAAGGCATGAACTGGAATTTATATATACATATTTCTTTGGTGTCATAGATGAGATTTAAGTTATAGAAGATAGATATAGCAGCGTATAGGGTTTTTTAGAACATATTTTCAATATTTTCAATTTCGATAATTTCGAAATATTATATTCAAATAATTATTTTAAATTTATTATTATTATGAACAGCTTTAATTTTTTACACAATATTAATACAAAAATGTTAGCTGAGAATTATGATAATTAATGATTCAGAGAATACCTTTTTAAATCGACACTTATTCTTATAGAAATCTCCGCTTAGGTATCTTTTACTCCAAAAATATGAATTCAAGAAAAAATATAATTTAAAAAAAAATAAAAATATATAATTTTTAATTGAAAAAGAAATTAGAAAATTTTTTAAAATTTAAAATAAATAATTTCCTAAAGTTAAAGAAAATTTGCTAAAATCAAAAATTTTATTTTTAACTTTGAATTATTATATAGCTTGTAAACTTTTGACTTCAACAAATTTTTTAGTATACAAAAAAAAATCATTTTTATTTTAAAAAAAAATTTGTTGAAATCAATTTATTTATTTTTAACTTAAAATTAGGTTTCCCAAAAAGATTTTTGAGATTCTGAGATCCAACTTCTTAGTTTTATGTAATCCGATGTTTACCAACATTATATCTTACAAAAAAATATGGTTTTTGATCTTTCTTATGGGGAACATCGTAAGGTGAATAGCTATATAAAAAGTACACCCAAAGGGCTACCGATGCGAATTAGTTAATATGTGATGTAGTGTAGATTGATAAGTTTCCGGTCTAATCAAGAAAAACAACGTTTTTAAGAATTTTTTTTATTCTCTCAACATAATCTCCTCCAAGGCTGATACATATCTCAAAGCGGTGTTCGGGTCTAGTAATGCCATCTCTATAGACTGATTCGTCAAGCCCTCAAAATAACCATTTACAGCCGATTACTTCTTCATTGTCCGCAAATCTCTTACCGCCAAGCCATTTTTTTGATAGGGAAACCCGATAATAGTCAATCGCCAGTCTGTAGAGGGAGGTGCACTAATTCAAACTTCAGATCGTTGATTTTAGCCAATGCAACGATTGACTTGTGCGCTGGTGCGTTATCGTGATGAAAAACAAGATTCTTTTCTTCGCCAGATGAGGTCGTTTCATTCACCTCGTGGCTCAAACGTTGCAATAAGTCTGAGTAGTATTGACCAGCGATATTGACTTTTTCAAGGTAATCAATGTATATAATACTTACCTCTTGCATCCCAAAAACAGTAGCCATAACCTTGTTCGCTGAAAAAATTGTTTTTGCCTTCTTTGGAGTTGGTTCCGCTGGTCCAATCCTATTGTTGACTCGTTCTTTGGTTTCAGGAGTGTAGTGGGGGACCCAAGTTTCGTCAACGGTTGTGAATCGACGCAAAAATTCGCTTGGATTACGCTTATACAACGTCAAATTGGCGGTAAAAATGTTTTTTCGAATTTCATTTTCAAGAAAACAGAGATGCGCGTCTTGTTCAGTGTGCTCTCAAATCTTGAATTAACATGGCGATCGGGCTGAAACTATAGCTACAAGCTATCTAAGGATGGTAGTATAGAACGCCACCTCAAGGTAGGCCTAGTGGCGTGCCATCTCTTGGTCAGGCGAAACTATCAACTCCACCTTCGTATATAGTATATTGTTTACTGTTCTATCCTTCCAAAGTTTTTTGTATTATCTAAGTTCAACTCAGTTTGGGTAAACACTTTTGAACAAATAAATAAATTAAAAAAATTTTGGTATAAAAAGCATCGAAGAATATAGAAAAGTCAATTTTTATACGATAGGCTAGAACGAAAACTCCTTTCGAAAATTTACTTATCAAAATTAGCCATACTAAAGCCATTTCGCTGCAAAGTCGGTTTATTCGACTTTAAAAGGCCCATTTCTTTTTAATCCATTTTAAATACTTATAGTATAACTTTAACCAAAATACGTCTTAAATTGTGATATAATAAACGCTTTAGTGTCAACTCTAAAAAGTAACGAAAAATTATTTTATTCCATATATATCTCTAAATCGTATTAATCACATCCTACCGGGTGTAATAAAGTCCAAAGTTTCGCGCTATTTTGGACTAAAGTAAAAATAAAATATATGGCTAATAATACAATAAATGGCTTACCGCATACATATACAAATACACACACACAGATACAGTGCTTCTGTGTGTGTCTGTGTGTTAGTGAGTGCAGTTGTTTGTAATTATAATTGCTGTAATTACGCTTTCGTTTGGCGTAATTAATTACACCACTCTTTGGCTTTGCAGTTGGCTGATGAATATTCCAGGGCCAGCGGCAGCACCAAGACATAAGCGAGCCGAGCCACTGGCCCAATACATAGTGGCTTATGTTACACGCAGATACATACACGTATATAAAGTTACAGATACAGATACATGTGCATATGGCGCAGCAGAGGGACACAGTGTCAGTATAAGTTATAGCACAGCTGTTGGGTGGTCACCGCTTACTCCCCGCAACCATCCACCGCCGAGTGGGTGACGCTGGCCGCCATTTTGTCATTAAGCCATGCAGCACGTGCTACAAGTGGCAATATTTTTTTTGGCGCAAAATCAAACACAAACGTGTATTGGCCATATTTGGCGCCTAATAATAGTTGGTAGTTGCTTTTATTATTGTTATTATTATATGTTGTTGTTGTTATTATTTTATTTTGTAGCAATTAACGTCGTCAACAAACAGTTGCAGCGGCTTATTGAACTTGTGAGCCAAGCAACAACCACAACAACAAAAACTTTTGCGAGTGCTTTGAACTTTTGCTTTTATTTATTTACTATATACTATAAGTTATATAAAAATAAATGGCAGCAGTAATTAAAATGATTTTTATGACATTTACAAGTTACTTAAACGTTCGCTTAAGTTAAGTAGTTGCATTGTGAGCCAAAATGTTTGCAAAATTCCATTTCTCTAGCTCCATAAAAGTAACAGTTTCTGCATACCGAGTCACAACGTGCTCATAAATATGCATAAGCCGCATAAAGTTATAAAAAATGCAGCACTGCAGCTACTACACTGAGAAAAAAATTGGGATTATAATAAGAACTGATTTTTTGTGAAGAGTAAATGAAAATTTTTTCTGTCTCTGAAGATACTCACGACAAGTGGTTTATAGTTTTCTGTATCTCTTTAATTATTTTTAGTTATTCACCACAGTTCTCAGTTTTTGAGTTAAAACGAATTAATTTTATTTAAATATCTTTAGTCGCTTGAGAAAAGTAGGAACCAATGACTTATATATGCGAATATAGGAATTTCCACAGTAAGGTCTATCATAAGCGAAAAATAAATAGTTAAATAAAGCATTTGTAATATTAAATAATCATTTTCATACATCTTAGTATGCGATGTAATCTTGTAATCATGCTAAAAAGATGAAAATTAGTATTTTTGCCTGATTTACACATTTTTGGCCTCATCTTCTTTAATTGCAGCTAAAATTAATATTTTTATTAAGTTAAAAACATATTATTAAAAAGACAACGTAAAGGTAATTTGCGTAACGTCACGCCATTTAACCTAACCTCTTATACTAGGTCTAAAACAAAGGTCTTAATATTGCAGCCAAAACTTATTTTTTTGATTGAGTTCAAAAATAGTTACCAAAGAGACATGGTAATCTGCGTAACGTCACGCTAATTAACGTCATCTCTTATAGTAGGTCTAAAACAAGAGTCGCGAAAATATTTTTTGCCTTACTAACTTAAACAATTAACTAAAATTTAAAACTAGTCGTTCTTAGAAAAATTTTGCGAATGTCAATCAATGTCAAAATGTTCTTCTTTTTGTTGTAACGTAACGCCATGGATAGTTTTATATATCGAAATCGATACAAGCCTGAAGGTCTATTTTGCTCTGTCAACAAACCATTTATAATTTAGAATTTAGTTTCTATAACAAAAGGGATTGCGTTTTTTATTCTTAAGTAACAATTAAGTAGCATAATATTTGGTTTGATCGGCTAAAAATATTGCTTACTGTATACCATATCCCTCTTTTATATAAAAAAGTTTTTTTTTTCATATTTTTGATGAATTATCATCAAGTGGGTCCCCCTGAATCGCTTGCGGCGATGGAGGAGATGGGATTGGTGAACGAAGCGATCAGGTGGCGAAGCCCCCAGTATATACAAAAAATATTTTAGTACTATGCGACGTCACGTAAAACTGGAACTGCCAATAGTCGTTAAATAATAAAAAAGTCTTAAGTGATACCTTAAATTCCACTCTTTTTCTGAGCTGGACGAAAAAAAAATTAATAAAATTAAAAAAAAAGTAACGTGACGCCAAAATGGAAGTGCCCATAGTCGTTAAAAAATTTAGCAGCAGTAAAAGATAATATAAATATAATATAAATTCTAATATTTTTAAACATTTTGGCAAAGTTGGTGTTCGGAACACCCGGTCACTTTTTTATTAAAAAAAAATGGCGGACGTAAAGTCGGGCGCAGACGACTTTAGGATACCCTGTACCACTAACTTGTAAAAAAGTCAGATTTCTTCACAAAAAACCAAAAACAAGAATTTTGAAGCAAACATTTTTTTTTTGACCGATCGTTCCTATGGGAGCTATATGATATAGTCAACCGATTCCAATAAAATTTGACACAGTGCTTAAATACCTTAAAAAAGATATGAATGCCAAATTTATTTCAAATATCTTTACAAACAAACGAAACACATCGAATTTTGTATAAAAAACGTGTTTTTGGACCGATTGGTCCTATGGGATCTATATGATCTATTCAAACGATTTGGATTAAATTTAGTACAGTGCTTAGGAACTATAAAATACTCACGAATGTCAAATTTGGTCCCAATATCTTAACAAACAAACGAAACACAACAAATTTTGTTAAAAAATCGATTTTTTGGAAGATCGGACCTATGGGAGCTATATGATATAGTGAACCGATTTCGATCAAATTTGGCACATTGCTTAAGTGCTTAAGTACCATACGGTACAGGGTATAATAAACGCCAAAATGGAAGTGCCCAGTTAATCGTAATTTGAATTATATTTTTTCTTTTTTGTCCAGAGCAGACCTTTCTCTTTTTTATTGAAATAAAAACGTAACGTCACACCAAATTGGAATTGGTCAAATCTTAAGTCTAAACGACTAAACGAACTAAACGAAAAATAGAACAGCAGTAAATGATTTGAATTGGCGAAATCTAAAGCAGACCTTTTACTTTTTCATTTCAATTTTCAAACTTAACGTCACGCTTAAATGGAATTAAAAATTAGAACTCGAAAAAGGGCTTTAATTTTTAAATAAAAAAATAAATAACGTCACGCCAAAATCAAAGTGCCCGCATCTGATGTCGTTAAAAAAATATTTCAGAAGTAAATGATAACTTAAGTTTGGCGAAATTGGAACCCGGGCAGAGCTTTTACTTTTTCATTTCAATAAAAGCGTAACGTAACGCCAAAATGGAAGTGCCTATATCTTAACTCGTTAAAAATCAGCATTAAATAAAAATATAAATTCTAAATTTTTGTTCTTCAAAATTTTGCGAATGTAGGAAATAGTTCCTGCTTTTTGTCATTAAAAAAGAAACGTAACGTCACGCCAAAATGAAAGTGCTCATTCAAACAGCACTAAATGTTAACATAAAGTCTCTATTTTTTCTTCTAAATATTGGAAAAGTTGGTACCTGGAAAAGGCCTTTTACTTTTTATTTGGGTGTAAATTACTTTTTTTCTTATATTGTATCTCGAACCAATTTCTGTCCCACATTTTTCTCGCTGTGTAGTAGTTGCTAAAGAGAGAACAACCAAAACAAGCTATAAGATACAAAAAAGGTTTTAAAACCGCTCACTTCGCCTTGCCCATAAGTCTTTGTTGGCTAATTATAAATTCATCATTGCTCCCTTGCCTTTTACAGACATGTGCATTTTATTTATGCTCTTGATTTTATGTACATTAAACAATTTTGAGCTTTTTTTTTATACAATATTTATTACCATTGTATCTTTTGCAGACTTTTCAATCTCAGACAAATGCGAAGACTCCGGCTTACGCGTCAATGGCAAAGGCAAAAAGATGCGCAAACCTCGCACCATCTACAGTTCACTGCAGTTGCAGCAATTGAATCGTCGTTTCCAGCGCACCCAATATTTGGCATTACCGGAGCGTGCCGAGCTTGCCGCGAGTTTGGGTCTGACGCAAACGCAGGTGAGTTCTGAGTTCTTGAGATTAGATTGAAAGTATTTTATAATCGCTGGGCTATGCTGCAGCTTGGCTTGGCCTATTGAGTTGTTAAAGAATGCTCAAGTCGTGACCATATATCAGTATGGATTTTCTGGGAAATGGCTTATTACTTGATGGGTTTTAGCACTTACGTGAATTTATGCAGTGTAACAAAAGTGGCACATAATTGGCAATTAGCTTAAAATAGTAATAAAATGATACTAATAAGCAGGGAATATAAATTCCTAATATATTTCAAAGGAGCTGTCAATGCATAATATTTGATTTATAACCATATCGTCCAATCAATGCAAAGAGAACTTTGTTAATAGCGCGCTTAATAACTAAGAGCTCTACAAAGCTTTCAGTTTTTACGACTTATTAGAGCACCATCAAGCCATATACAATAACATTTCCAGCTAAATGTTAGCACTATTTCCACAAGTATTCCTTGAGGATATGTATCTAGACAGCAAATAGTATCCATAAAATGCATTCAAAATTGAATTGTTGACATGCTGCTAATGTTGATGGATAAACTAGCAAATATCAGACATAGAGCTACTACTACTCAGACTATAACCACGTTCACGACCTCCCACGCCTTTGACCCTTACTTGACTGACTGACGACGACGTCGACGGGCTGACTAAGGCACTACACTGCAATTACAACTGGCGACTATCTACTAACGACTACGTAATATTTTTTACATACACACACACTATATTTTTTTTCCACGTGTGTCAATGTCAATTTTGTATTATCTTTTTTTTTTGTATTGTATATAAATGCACGCGCTGCTGCCCATAGCAAAGGCATAGATACATAGATACTATAGCTACACAAACTACAGATACAGATACAAGCTGGCATTGTCGCTGGCTTGCCCCGAGAGACACCCACCCATTCAGTTGCTACATCAACGTCAAACTGTCTGAAAAACTTATTGTTTTTACTGCTGTTTGTTGTTGTTGTAGTGCTTGTAGTGGTTGTAGTTGTTGCCATTGTTGTAGTAGTTTTCCTCTGGAAAAAGTCACAACAATATGCGAACTGGCACGGCCACAAAGTCAAACTGTTGCAAAAAAAAAAAAAAAAACAGCACACACCGAGAAATGAGTGAATGAGTCTCGTTTTTGAAAAATTTATTGATAGTGGGCGTGGGCTTCCTAATTGAATTAGTGTGCCACAAAAGTTCACGTACAAACACAGATACACACAGATACAGCTACAAACTTGTAAAACAAGTTGGTAACCCTGTGCCATACCGTTTTACATAGATACAACTTTCGTGTGTGCTTGTGTGTGTGTCTGCGTGGGTGTTGCTCAGCCGCAAGTTGTTTATCAAGATACACATTTGAATACTGCCTTTTTGCCATGGGTTACACGCCTTATTGAAGACGCAGACAAGTCTGCCACCACACACACACACACACACACACACGCGCTACATATGTCATAAGGCCGGGCCTGACGGGCGTACCACACGGCGGCTGTGTAATAAATTCTTTTTGTTTTTTTTGCTGCAACCGCAAAACTTGCAACTACAACAGCAGTTTACTTAGTCACCCTATAAAAGTTAATTTACATGCACCAACCGCAATGCGCCGGCAGGCATGCCCCAGCATACCTAGACCCTACATATGGAAAAACCCCTGAGCAGCAATGCAGTCCAAGAGTCAACACCACGCGGCGGCGCAGACTAACTTACAACGTCGTTAGACATTGGCAAACCTTTTTGGAAAACCGCATAAAACTGGCAGCTGTCAATCGATGTCAGACATCAACGAAGCAACTGACTACACTGACAGCCAGCACAGTAAAAACTAAAAACAAACACATGGACACATAGACAGCAGGCTACAGTGAAACCACGCCCATTGTGCACAATTTTGTCAGTTGGTCAGTTGAGCCACGTGAGTTGAGCCTGCTGCGTCCTAAAATGACTTGCCATCAATTTTGGTTATCTTTTGACCCTGCGGCATTTAAAGGGTTAACAACTTGTGGTAGTAGTTGGTTGTAAGAACATTGTCTAAATTAATTTATGAGTGCATCGAGGGTGTAACTGTTGTATTTCTTAACTAAGCGAGTGCGCCGTGTGCCAATATGCATACACTGAGAGAAAAACGCAGTACTCAGAATGAAAACAATTACACAAGTTTACAGTTTGAATAAAAATTTTGTAATCTCAAGGTTTTTTGTCGTAGTAAAATTGCGATACTTTTTTGTGCAAAGGATTTTGAAGATATTGTGAAAGAAATTCTTAGAAAATTTAAAAAATAAATTAATTTGACTTTCTAGCAAATATGTGTCATTGTACGCATTTACTAGCACACAGCTTAATTTCTGTAACTTCTTCGATTCTAGTTTTTATATAGGTTTCATGAAAACCAAATTTTAACCATGTACGAGGGTGGATTGATAAATTTCCGGCCTGACCTAGAAAAACAACGTTTTTAAGATTTTATTTTTTTATTTCTCAACATAATCTCCTCCAAGGCTGATACATTTCTCATAGCGGTGTTCTAGTAATGCCATCTCTATAGACTGATTCGTCAAGCTCCTCAAAATACCCATTTACAGCTTCGATTATTTCTTCATTGTCTGCAAATCTCTTACCGCCAAGCCATTTTTTGAGGTTAGGAAACAGATAATAGTCACTCGGGGTTAGGTCTGGAGAGTAGGGAGGGTGCGGCATCAATTCAAGCTTCAGATCGTTGAGTTTAGCCATCGCAACGATTGACTTGTGCGCTGGTGCGTTATCGTGATGAAAAAGATTCTTTTCTTCGCCAGATGAGGTCGTTTAATTTTCACTTCGTGGCTCAAACGTTGCAATAAGTCTGCCTAGTATTGATCAGTGATAGTTTTACCCTTTTCAAGGTAATCAATGAATATAATACCTCTTGCATCCCAAAAAACAGTAGCCATAACCTTGTTCGCTGAAAAAATTGTTTTTGCCTTTTTTGGAGTTGGTTCCCCTGGTCCAATCCACTGTTTAGACTGTTCTTTGGTTTCAGGAGTGTAGTGGTGGACCCAAGTTTCGTCAACGGTTATGAATCGACGCAAAAATTCGCTTGGATTACGCTTATACAACGTCAAATTGGCTGTAGAAATTTTTCCAGCTTTTCCATTTTCAAGAAAAACACAGAGGCGTCTTGTTCAGTGTGCTCTCAAATCTAAACTAACATGGCGATCGGGCTGAAACTATAGCTACAAGCTATCTAAGGATGGTACTATAGAACGCCACCTCACGGTTGGCCTAGTGGCGTCATCTCATGGTCAGGCCGGAAACTTATCAATCCTTTTTCCTTGCAACACTTGGACGCTGTGGCAAAACAATCCAAAACTACAAAAAGTTTTGGTGTATAACTCAAAATGAAGTTTATATGTATTACTGTGCCCAAAAACTAGTAGGATTTTTTTTTTAAAAACCAAAAAATCTTTATTTATTCCTAATATAAATAAAATATTTTGACTCTTTGGGACTGATTGAGTAATCAAATTATCTTTTAACCCCAAAAATCTTACATTCAATATATAAGACAATTTGACGTAAAACCATTATTCTTTAAAAAATTTGGAAAAAAAAAATTTTTCACATATTAACATAAAATTCGATTATGAATTAAAAATTTTTTTTCGACTAGAAGATAATAAGAAAAATACCCATAGCCCAATAATAAAAAATATATTACCCCCAATCCAGCTCCTTGGTGCCGAGCTACTTAAATTTTCTTAATATCAACATATTGACATAAAAATCAATTTATATTTTGTAAAAAGTTTTTTGAATCAGATAATAGCATGAAAAATAAACAACACCCACTATAAAAAAATGTTCTCGACTCTTTGAAATTACTTAGGTTGCATATTCACAGTATAAGTCTTGTTCTCTAAGATTGTAAATCCCAAACTATTTTTTCCAAAGTGATAAGTAAATTAGTGTTCGGGTATAATTTTGGTTAAATTTAAAAAAATTAGTGAAAGTTCAAATCTTTTCAAATAAAAAGTATGCAGTTTGATGGTTATTTTGTTCCAAAAATTGAAAATATGAAAAAAAATAGAACCAAATCAAAATTTTTAAGATTATTTATTTATTCAAAAGAGCATAACTAAGCTCAGTTGATCTTACATTATAAAAATAGTGTAATTTTGAATAATGATAATAGAACGAGCAAATATTTATGAACTAATGCCTTCTCTAACCCGATGGGTGAACTTTTTAACGATATGCACCGGCTCACATCAAGAACTGGCCAGACACTAGGATTTACATTTAAAAAATTGAAAACAAGGAAGTCAAATAAAAATGAATCAATTTATCCGAAAAAGAGCCAAAAGAGAACCGCTGACCAAGTGGGGGACTCGTAATATAGGATTGGTCAAAGATACTCGAAGAGGCAAGTCGAGATGACTAAAGACAGAAAAAGTGATAGATTACATAGACCGTCTAAAAAATAAATTATTAAGGATATATGTATAGTGGTTAGAGCTTAAGCTACAGATCGTGCAAAACATAATGAGATCTAATCGAGGTAATTTGGATGGTATGACAAAAGTAACTTTGTTAAGAAATGGTTATACTTAATTTTCCGCAGTTCAGACCCTTCGAAGCATCTATAGGAAATGCATTGTCAAATCGAAGAATCAAAATTTGACCGCAGTAGAGACCTTAAGTATGTATCTTGCCTGTCAATGGGTAACGAAAAGGTGCTGGCGAGTTACTCTGGATGACATGATAAAAGTATCTTTGTTAAGAAATGGTTATGTTTCATTTTCCGCAGTTCGATTCTGATTCCGACTGTTCGAAGCATCTCTAGGAAATGCATTGCTGAACCCAGAAGAAACCTTTATCGTGCCTGTCAATGGGTAACGAAAAGCAGCTGGCTTTGGCTTAATCAATGTTTTAAACTAGAAAAAACGATTTCTTTTAAGCTTCTAAAATTGTATTTACATGATTAATGGAAAATTTATATTTCACGAGCCCGGACTCCCACTCTTCCTCAATAGTGCAAAAAATGGTTTGCAAGTCTTTTGCAAGCTCTTATATATACACTACGAAGAGAAAAACCCCACACCAAGATCAATTCAATGTCATATACCAAAAAAATTGACACTAGTTTAAAGCAAGAAACTACCCAACTATTCCTAAGACTAAAAAAGAATATTTTCCAACACTGCTCCCATGCACGCATGTTCCCTCGCGTTTCTCTCCCTGTAGACACAGACATTATCTAAACTTTCGCTTTCTCCCTGCTTTAATGTGGCTTAACCTTTCGACCCGCGTCGTGTGTTAATTAAAACCGCCCCGCATTTTTCTTTCTTTGTCAGCGGAAGTTTTTTATTGATTTGCACAATGTACAACACGCCAATGTTTGGGCCAAGCAAACAAAACTAGTAGCCGTACTGGCCATGTTAGTATATGCTTTAGACCAAGATTTATGCGTTACACAAACACAAAAACTGCAGCAACAACTTAGTAATGGCCTTCGATAATTTTGGGGCGTGTTGCAGACAACCAGCCAAAGACCTAGCCAAAGCCCTAGCCAAAGCCCCAGCAGTTAGAACTTGCTAGTAACTTGGCTCAGAACTTGCCCTTGTTGTTCAAGAAGGTTTGGTAGTAGTCTTTGTTGTTGTTATTGCTATTGTTTTTATTTATGTTTATCAAGTGACGACTTGAATTTAAAATCCATCAAATCAATGTGTAATAAAAAGTGTTCAAACTGGAGCTTAAGGCTGGAACTGTTACAACACCTGCTTACCAAATACTAAAGTAGCTAATAAAAAAAAATCTTAGCTACTAAACTGGCTCAAAACTGTGGCAAATTTTATATATTATGGTCTTGATGTAATTTATAGTCAAGTCCAAAAGAGTTATTACGCCTGTAAAGCGCTACTATCGAGCTCATAAAGTATTTATAAGCCCAAATGATTTAATTTGAAATTAATTTTTAGAGCGGTTTGAAGCTTTGTGATTTTGCGAGTTCGGTTTGAAAAAAACTTTCAAAAATTGAGAGTTTTTATTAAAAGAGCAAGATTTGAGTCTTATAAAGCTGAAGAGTCTTCAAAGCCTGTCCAAATAAATTTTGTGTTCATGTCAACTAGAGCACGTGCTGCTTAGTGGAATGCTACCAATATGATTTTTTTAGTCCATTGTTTTAAAAAAAATAATATATATTTATTATCATATCAATTTTAATGTATAGAAATTGTAAATTTTCATTAAAGCATTTCATGATTAGTCTTATAATATAGCCAGAAAGAAGCATTTGTTATAATCTATCTACGATCGATAACACAGGTCAACATGGTTCAGTTGTTGGAAAGCTAAGGGTTATTTCCGAAGTAATTTGGTACGTAGAATTCGAATCCGGCGTCAGAACTTATTTTTTTGTTATTTTTTTGTTATTTTTTGGGTACATAACCTCAAATATCTCAAAATCCTGACGTGATGGGCCAGTTCTGACGCCGGATTCGGATTCTACGCACCAAATCACTTCGGAAATACTTAGCTTTCCAACAACTTTACCATGTTGACCTGTGTTATCTCAAAGGCTTATTGCAAATGCTAATGACGTCGAAGGGATATATCTCGTAACTTCGAAAAGCCATAACTTTGCAAATACAAATCGTAATTGATCTCTTGAACCCTTAAATTAAAGGGTAAGAGTTGTACTAAATGATGTAACTGGAGAGAAAGACCGCAAAAATTTTTTGCGCCCTGTACATAACCTCATAAGTAGGAAAAAATGCCGTTTTTTGGGTACATAACCTCAAATATCTCAAAATCCTGACGTGATGGGCCAGTTCTGACGCCGGATTCGGATTCTACGCACCAAATTACTTCGGAAATAACCCTTAGCTTTCCAACAACTCACATGACCCTTGTATTTGTAGACCTGTGTAATTATCGATGATCGATCTAAATCGTGAAAGCCATAGGAATTGGACTAGCTGGGGAGCTTTAGGCATTAGGAAGGTGTAGCTGGCAAATAAACAAGATCTTTCCAGAGTTTGATTACGCAGGGTTAGGACCACGGTGCACCATTTAGGGCAACCTGGGTGTACATAAAGCAAAGAAAGTTTGGGTTAAAAACTTCATCTTACCCCCTTCAGAAGTATCAGCTACAAAATTCAGAAGCTTCAGCCCAATTTGAAGCAATTGGTTAGTTAGACA
Source organism: Chymomyza amoena (assembly GCA_037043745.1). Classification (NCBI taxonomy): domain Eukaryota; kingdom Metazoa; phylum Arthropoda; class Insecta; order Diptera; family Drosophilidae; genus Chymomyza; species Chymomyza amoena. Next base: position 15,684 of record JBAMAX010003398.1, read on the forward strand.
TTTAGAAGCGGAGGGAAGCTACTTTTGGGCAATCTAGTACGGGGTTTAAAAGTCAACCAAACCACTTTCGCTTCATACATCATAGGCGATAGTTCCAGCTGCTTGTTTTCTTGAATTTTTTCATATTCTCCACAAGTTTTTATCAGCTTTATGCTCATCATAAGTCTTTTTATCTTCATTGTCTACACCTTCTTTCTTCAATATCTTTGATATATTTAATATCTATATCATCTCCATTCAAGCTTATCCAAACACCAAACTAAGATTTTTATAAAAGTATTTATCATCTTTACACTCTTTATCATTTCCATAATATCTTCATTATTTATACCATCTCCCTTCAATAACCTTGATACATTTACTATCTACAAAATCTTTATCATCTTTATTCAAGTTCATCCAGACATCAAACTAATAATTTAGGTTTAAATATTTATCATCTTCACACTCTTCATCATTGTCATGTTTTCTTCAGAAATTATTTACACCATCTCCCTTCAATATCCTTGATACATTTACTATCTACATCATCTGCATTCAAGTTCATCCAGACACCAAACTAATAGATTTGGTTTAAATATTTATCATCTTCACACTCTATTATTATCATATTATCTTCTTTGTCTTCACCATCTTTTTTCAATATAATCAATATCTTCATTATCTATGTCATCTTCATTCTCCTTTATGTTATCGTACAAGCTCAAAATTTTGATACACGTTTTATCATTTTTAAACTCTTTATAATTTTAATTATCTTTAGTTATATCTCCTGGCCTGCATCATCTTTCTTCAATATCTTCAATATCTGGATCATCTTCATTCTCTTCAATGTTATAGTATGTTACTAACTCATCCAAGCCCCAAAACTATGATTTTACATTAAGGAGTAACATCTCTATAATGGTTTTCAAGGTTAAATACAAAAAGGTGACGATTTTATTCATATTTGGAGCTAAAAAAATTAATTTTTCCAAAGTAATAAAAGTAATAATAAAGCTCCTGTGGAGAGATATGAGTACATGAATAATTTTCAATGATGTTTCCACAGCTGGAGCTTTATGACGTCGCCATTGTTCTGACACAAAGAAATTTTTCTTCTTAATCGATGGACCAAATGCTACTCAGCCAGATTTTGAAAAAAATAGCTTTAGAGCTTTAAGCCTGGAAAGAACGCCCGACGCTTATAAGTGGGAAAAAAAGTTTATTTTTTGAAAAGTTTCTTCTGAACATAATTTTTTACATAATTGTCTATCAAAAAAGTAGATTTTCTGAAGATTCTGCAGAGGCGTTAGCTTTCTGCCGTATACATCGTTTTTTATCTTCGCGATATCTTTAACTGCAGTTTAAACAATTTTGGACTTTCTTGTAAAAGCTGCGTAGTGCCAAAAACATCTTGTCTAGTCGAGTCAAATTATCTATCTCGGAACGGAAAAAATAACTCCATTCAAAGGACTCTTAGTTTGAAGAACATCTCATTATACCCTGTAATAAAAAGTACAAAGGGTATACTAGATTTGTGCAATGTATGTAACGAACAGAAGGAGGCGCAGCAGACCCAAGTCCTTTATACCGAAATGGTAGCGATTGAGCCATGTCCGTTCGTCCGTCTGAATGAACGCCTAGATCTCGGAGACTAGAAGAGCTAAAGAGAAGGAAATTAATTCTAATTGGAAAGTTCTTAGTAGGAATACGCAGAAAAACTTTTTTCGTAAGAAAAAGTACAGGGTATTCTACTGTCGGGCACCGTCTCGACTGTACCACATTTTTTTATTACAAAATTTAGCCTAACTCTCGAGTCGTTAACTTACTTTGCTTGCTATCCTTGATTTTCATAGCCAATAAATTAAGATAAGATTACATTAAGCCAAGTTGGCTTTATCTAATAAAACGATTTACTTAGCTTCTTACAAATTGCGGAAATACAAATCCTGACTTAATTATGCAGAGTTATAAACTGTCAGTAACCGCTCTCTTTGCTTTTTACTAACTTTTTCCAAATTAAAGCGCACTACATACATAATTTAGTTATTAATATTATTACTGTTTTTTTTTTTATTTTAAGAGCCATTTTTTATGCGGCTCTTAAACTTGTTTATTGTTGGCATTACTGTCAATATAGAGTCGTCAGTATTAAATAAGTTGTTAGAGCCAACTGCAGATGCAGCACCTTTGGCTCAATGACTTGCAAACTGTAGCTGTGTAGTTGTGTATCTGTGTGCCTTTTTTCCCGCCTGTGTCCGTATGTGTGTGCTGAGTGTGCCCGTCTCTCGTTAGTATTCTTTCACTTGACTTCACAGATACAGATACATATAATATTTAACTGCGTCAACAACTAGTTTCAATTGCAATCATTTGAAAGTGCATCCGGCCTTGATCGTCGCTGTGTGTTAATCATTTCATAATTAAGCTAAATGTAGTTCAATATATACATAAGTATATAAGCATATATACTCTATATATAGCGTATATAACTACCATGCGGGATTTCGCTTTCACATTTGAGTCGCGCGCCAACTTTTAAGTTTAAGCCTTAATTAAAATTCAATTAGAGCGCTACTGTTTAAAGCTTCTCGGAGCTGCTTTTTCAAAAAAATCACACACGTGTTGAAGCCCCTCTCTCTCTCTCTTTATACCACAACAGGCAGCATTACCTAATTGAATAATTACATAGAACGCTGGCCAAAATTGAGCGCCAAAATAAAAAAAGTCATAAAAAAATAAATAAAACGCATAAAGCACTCAAAAATCTTGGCCGTGCGAACCCGCAAACCACTCAGCAAGTTTGCGGTGATTTTTTTTTCGAAAAAATCTTAAACTGCGTGTTTATGAGCTCCTATCGGCTCAGTTTGATCTCTTTGGGCGCAAGATTTTTAAGCATCTTTTGTTTTGCTTTTGGTATTTTGTGTGCCGGCATAAAACTTGTAGGAGTTGACTGCACAAGACAAAGGATTGGATGGCCAAAATCATGCCAAGTTGCTGAAATTTTGCGCAGACGAACTGCCAAAACGGCGCTTGGGGGAGCTGGCCAAGGTTTAGGCACAAGCAAAAATGTTCATAAAAAAAGTGGCCAAAAAAAAAATAACGTAATAATAATTTTTAGAGTTTTCAACGTTTTCAAAGCTCTATACACTACTTGTAACTAGTGACGTCACACTCAGCTTTGGTACACTGAAATTTTGCAAAAAATTAGCATTTTCTTTCAAAATGTTTACGAAGTTGCAGCATGGAATATTTTAAGACAGCCTGTTTAAGTGACAAGCTTTTGAGCACAATTTTAGAGACTTTGATGAATTTTTATGATTTAAGCAATTCTACCTGGATAAGTTTGGAAATTTATTTTGACTGTATGAAGCCATCCTTAAAGTTTGTTTTTAGGAATTATTTGGCTTTGGTTACAAATTAAGAGTGCTTATGTTTGGCAGTTAGAAAAGGTTCTAAACAGGGCTGACTCTGTTTTATAAAAAACTAAAAGAGAGGGAGGTTAGTAGGATTAAGTTTTTAAATAAACCTTTTTCTTTGTTTCTTAACGTTAGCTCGTCTTTCGGTTTTTGAAAAATTGAATCCAAATAAGAGATCCAAAAGTCTCGACGCATATAAGTTCTGAAATAACCTCAAAAATATTTAGTATGAGATTTTTTAAGCTATTATATTAAAACCCTGACTTCCAGGAGTTTCTTTGATATCTGATTCGGATTCTGTGATTCCAGAAATACATGTCTAGTAGAAATAGTTTGACATTCATATTCGAAAATCGAATTTTCCGGTGCATTATAACTTCAAAACATGCCACAAAAATTGTTTATATGAAGAGTCTGAGGATGTTTTTTATATTTTTTGGTGGTTGCTGAGTTCCAATAAGAGGTACACAAAAACCAAGCACGTCAGGGATAACCTTCAAAAAACATCGTTTAAAAAAGATTTCGAAGGATACATCAAATACCTGACGTCAAATCGAAGTAAAGTTTGTCATTTAGCAATTGAAGTGATTATATTTTTTTTTTGAATCTGTTTAGATAAATCTCAACTCCCTATGCTCCAATAGGAGATAAAGGAGAGCATATTTATAAATATAGAAAATTCTAGTTTATCTGTCTTGTTTTTAAAACAAAATTCTCAGAATGTACTACAGGATTGAGTTTGATATTTGAATTGTGATAGAACTGATCTTATTTTAGTTTTTTGACAACGAAGTTTGACAACGAAGAGTTTTAGAAAAGGATTGGTAAAATTTACGTTAAAAAATTAATAACAAATTTTGTTTTTAAGACAAATCTTGCAAAATATAATAAAATATCAGTAATTATATTCGAATCATTGTGTGGACTAAAAATTATCGGGAAAAATCGATTAAAATAATTTTGAAATTAATTTAGCTTTTATAAATAATTTATAGATCTTTTTTAGATTTTCCTTTTAATAGTTAGGAATTTTTAGGAAATTGAAAGGAAATGTCTTTATCCCTTAAGCAACTTTTGGATTCAGCTTGGTATAAATATTCCGGAACCTTAGATTTATTTTGAAATATTATAAATTTTAAATCTATTGGATTACATTTATTCTGCTCAAAAGCAAGGGATTCATTATGGTGTGGTTATTTCTTATGTAAATAATCCTAATTCAGCTCAGAAAACCTCGAATATCATTCGTTTTTATACAGCAAATAAATAAATCTTTAAAAATTAATCATGGTTTTAAAAAACCTTCAATCTTCGACAGAGCAAACTTCTTTGTTTGAAAAATTTATTGCATAATCAAATATTTTTTTATAAGCCCAAAACATATAAATCATTTTATTATGCGTCTGAAAAGCTTTTTTAATACTTAATAAGGGAGCAGTTCTGATCACAGCTAAAAGGTAATGTTTCCTAAAAAGTAAGAAGAACTTGCTTTTGGAGGCATTGCGTGTATAGGGACTCTATTTCAAGGCTTTCTCGGTTTTTGAATGTCATTATCTAATGAGTTAGTAGAGATCACCATGGTCAGACGACTGACAAAATAGTCAAGTTAGGGGACAAAATTATTATTATTGGATTAATATAAAAACCCGTCCCAAACTTTTTGACTTCTCAAGCATTCCCCAAATAAGTGCCTTTGGAACTGAAACTCAGTTTATTAACATTTTTTGACTGGTCTAAGTCAGCGCCGCATGTCTGCAAAAATCAACAAGCCTTGGCATACCCATACATCTACATTTTGTACTGTGTATTCTGTATCTGTGTGCCCCTCTCTTGTCACGCTTCTGATCCATCCGCTTACCAAAGTTCGGATTTAGCATCGTCGCTGCACGCAGACGCATCGCCCACGGAGCACACCTTCTGAAAACCTCTTCTTTCTTGACGTACTTCTTGTGGTTCATTTCGTTTTTGTTTTGTTTCCTTCGTGAACTGTTGCGATAAGTTTGCTCCAGCTCCACCCCTAAACAAGGATAACGCCCGCACTGCAAACCGGGCGGCCGAATTCGCTGAAATACGCACAGGCAACAACAAAAAATCACAAAGGTCATGGACTTAACATATTTTTAAGAGGAATTTTTGCAAGACAGCGTGCCAGCGCATAAAAACTATAAAATATAATGAAAATTAATTTCATCATAAAATAAAAAATAAAAAACGACTGACAGTCAAGCGAGCTTAATACGCGTAAATAGTTTTATTGTATTAAGCGAGCGAGAGTGAGATACTACCAGCTAGAGATACAGATAGAGATAAAAAAAAACTAGCACAACTTGATTTAAATAATACAAGTGTCTAGCTAGTAACAACAACTAACTTGGAGTGACAACGACAACCAACTAAACACAAAAGCAACAAAAAAAAAATAAAATTGAAAAAAAAAAAAACTGGCTGACCGCATTTAAATACTCAGCGGTCGCAGCATAAATGAACGTGACCAACAACAATAACGAGGGCAGCTTGATAAGTAGAGGAACCCCATGGTCTCGGTCTGAAATTCTTTAATCTTCGTAGTCAAGGGTTTTGCTCGTGAAGAAGCGTAGCATTTTGTAGTGCAAGTTGCTGTTGGGCACTTTTGCATTTTTGCCCGACAAATTCAAAAGTATTTTGAACAGTTGATGAAATTTTTGTTCATCCCTCTGCTCAAAATTCTTAGAGATGAGCCGCTGAAGTCAATTAAAAGCTTGTAAACTGAAGACAGCTTACATTTAAGGCTACTCAACTTATCAAACTGCCCTCGTGTAGCAACTACAGCCGAAGCCTCGTATATCAGTGATTGCCTGATTTACGCGCGCAATGTCAATTAAATTATGGCACATAATACAATGTAACTCAAACGACAACAAACAAAAAAAAAAAAAAAAAATAGTAGAGATACAGATACATACAACAACTACAACACATCTTAATAACACGCACGCACATTGGAACAAAAACAAAAACAACAAGAACATGGTACCAGTAGACGAACTGCCTCCCTATGTCGAAATTTCGCACCGAACACTCGCGTAACAGGAACTTTGAATTAAATTTGATCAGCTCAGATGCTGGTACACCATAGCTCTATAGCTACAGATACTTTTTACTTAGCTAGATACATTCTCACACACACAGATACTTAGATACTTTGCACCAAACAAGTATTAACAATGATGCATTGCTCGGTTCGAGTCAGATCGCACAACACTTGTTTAAGAATTATTTAAATACCATATCATAATATTGGAATTTTCACTCATTCAGTTGGTATGTTCCAGTCAGGAGCGGCTCTCAAGGGGACAGACTATCACAAAGCATCTGAGTGGGTTTTCAACATATTGCATTAGTAGCCCCACTCTGTATGCAATTTGAAGCCCCCAGGCATTTTAGCACATGACGTATCCGCCCCTGCGACTAGTTGTGACTTTTGACGTGACAACTGACCGACCGACCGGCTTTGCATTTTGAGCGCATCCAATGTTCTTCAAAAGTTGAATATCTTTTAGACTATTAATGCCAAGATATTCGTATGTCTCTGTGTGTTTGCGCAATTCAAACATATAACTAGCTGTTTGCGCAATCTTGATTACATTTGACATCATTTATGATGGGAAGATGTTACCCCACAGAGCTGTGCATGATTTATTGGCTGCAGCCTAGAAAGTAGCTAGCCTACTGAATAAATCTGGTTAGAAGAAAACTTTTGAGGTTTAGCTTAAAAGTCTTATTTGAAGAAATTAACTTGTTGATTCTATTTTAATACTGAAAAAACTTTTTACAATCAAACAAAACTTTATACTAAGTCTTTCTAGTAACTAGAGAGTAACTAGTTCCTAGTCTCCACCAAAAGTATGAAGCTCAGGAATGGACATGCTCTTACAAGTTACAACTTAGTTATTATATAGGTCTCATACCCATAAGCAGGACCGTAGAGAGAGGGGCAAAGAGGTAGGTAGTTCCCCCAGGCCCGGAGTTTTATCAGAGGCCTGTCGTACTGATAAAACATAAACACAATGACTCAAGCTAATGGCCGGTACATTTTCTCATGGGCCTGGATTTATGAAAGAAGAACTTTTTTTTAAGATGCACTAACTTGTTCCTCTTTATAATGCATTTACAATTCGGGGTATAATCAGATACACAGACAAATACAATATCTACTTAATTTTTTATTTTCGGGATGGTACTTCGAAAGTTTTCTTTAAGAACAAGTCCTTAGTTCTTTCAATTGGGTTTAGCTAGTAGCAATGGTTGAAAAGCTTTCGTAAATCTAAAACTTGAATTCTAACTCTAGGTCTCGAATTTGTAATCGACATCATTACTTTCTATTTATATAGATTGAAAGTTCTTGTTCTTCCCACATTAAAAATGGATCTTATTAGGTTATGGCTCTAGCTCAGGCGGCCAGCAGCAAATCGGAATAAAACTGTAGCTTTTAAAAAATTCTCTTATTAAGAATCACTTTTCGGAATATTTTGCGCTTGGTACATTACTACTACTGCTACTACTTATTCTGGACTTCTAAGTGGAGCATAGAGCCTCATTGGTTACATTCATCGTGTTGTCGTTATAACGTGAAATTAGCACCTCCAAATCCTCTGTGCTGGCTGCCGTAGCAGGGGGATTGACTAATAATTGTTGGGTACCCCTTGGAGTCATGTTTCGATTATTGTTTTGTGTCATGTTGTTCTGAAATCATTTATGAGAATCAATGAGTGATGGGTTCTATGATTCTTTAGTTAGAAGCCGCTCCTGATATGGGGAAACAGACGCTTACCTGATGGTTATTGGGCTGCCAAAAAGGCATGGACTGCTCTTAGATTCTCGACTCTTCCTCGAGCTTACCGGTATAGGTGGCCCTACCGATAGCTATGCTAACGCCGGCGTCGCTCTTAGATTCATCGCCCCTAATAAGCCCTCTCACCCCGACAAGGTGGCAATCACCAAAGGGTGGCAAGGTGGTACATTACAATTGATTGAATTCGAACATCTTCAGAACAGCATCACTTGTAGTCTTAAGAAGTAATACATAGTAATGATAAGAAGATCTTAAGAAGATACGATGATATCACTGATAGATAAAATCAATTAGATGAAGAATTGTGGAACCATTTTACGACTCTTTAAGCTTCCCATAACCATAATAAGTTGTGTAAAAGAAATATCTTTCAACAAAATTTAAGTTCTGTTTAGAGCAGATTTCAATATAGGTTTTTAATAGAATTAAAAGGCTAAAAAATCGTTGCTTTCCAGTATTTTGAGCCCCGGGTTTGCCATTACAAATTTTAGTAGTGCATCGTAGTATGTTATAATTTACTTGACTGAGTAGCAAAAGTACTACAGACCTACCTCAACGATACGTAAATACGAGGATATTCCGTCAAAGCATAAGGATTGCAATTCTTCAGCGCTTCAAGGCTCTAGAAGTAGTACTATATATTGTACAACTATGTTAAAATTTCCCTCACAGTGCGATTTTAGACTGGGAAAAAGATCACTACAGCTCTTGAAAGTAAATCAAATATTTCGTGGTATTTCGGGCCTGGTATGTGGCAATCGATTAGGCCCAAATTCGGAAGAATCAGCAGTACGAAAGCTTCAGTATGTATGCTTACTACTACGGACGTTCTTCTCTCCTATTGAAGCACAGGGCCCGTCGGTCATCGATATACGAAAGCTTGAACTTGGTACCTCCACATCAGCTGCGCATGCTGCCGAGGCAGGCTGATTGTTTGATCTTGATCGGGCACCTCGTGGAGAGTCGTATCCATTATCGTTTTGATCCATGCTTTGTTGTATATGTAGCTTGAGTCAATAAAAGATGGCTTCAAAGACTAGACGGTTTGGCAGTATGTATGCCTAAGATATAAAATATTCCGTGGTATTCTGCGGCAATCGATTCATCGATTTTGAATTCATATCAACACGATACTAAATGATATTAGTAGGCATGCTTAAGATTAAGAGAGTATCTTACAACTCTGCTTCCTAACCAGTTATAAAGATGATTTCAGAACCAAAAAGATACGAGTATATAGTCACAAGATATAGCTTCGCAAGCCGCAAAAAATACGATCTCCCTAGTTAGTGTTGAACAAATTCGCCTTTTGGCAATCTTCTAGCTGCATCCTGCTCGTCGCACATTCAAAGCTTCTGTTTTGCGTCCATGCAAATCTCTTAGGCCAAAAGCCTACTACCAAGATCTAACAGTCAACAAAAATGCTGCTGAAAGCAAGTTTCACATTTCATTCATAAAGCTACTTAGTAGTCAGTGCTTTCAAAAACCCACAAACTGGTCAACATGAAGTGCTCAACTTTGGGCCAGCCATCCATCAGCGGACATGGTAAGACTTAAGCTTATGACCACAACTGCGACACGATGTGTGATAAAAATCTGCCGCAACTTGCAGGAAATTACAAAACGTACTTGCCGCAAATAAAAGTGAAAAACAGAGAAAAAAATGAAACGACTAGTCGTTGTAGTTGTTGCTGTGGCTGCTTCAAGTGAGAGTATTCAAATAAATAATATTTTACGATTATTGCGCATAGTTGAAGTGCCGGCAGAGACCGCCTGCATTGCTAACTGGCTGCGACTGACTTGATCTTGGCCAACATTACGTGGACGTGGATGTGGATGTGGACATGGATGTGGCCAGCTAGCGTTTATATTTGGGGTTGGCGGGTTAATTACGCGCTCATTTGTTGACACACACAGACACACGGATGCACAAGAGTGTTGATATATTGTTTGGACTGCAAGACAGACCCCGCTCCACTCTTTGGACACGTGAGGCCCCCACAATAACAGGAATGGCAACAAGCAAAGTAAACAACTTTGCCTGGTTTGACTTGAGCTGGTCGCGCCTCAAGGATGTGCCTTGTGCAGCCCGTTTGGTTGCTGCTGCTGTGTTGTTGTTGTATTTAAGATTTCAGTTACGCGATAATAACAATAATTATTATTTTATTATTAAAAAAGTCAACTTTATAAAAAGTGTAAAACGCGTTGAAACGGCAACAACAACAAAGACAACAACGACGTGCAACGTTGACTACGACAAGGCATTGACGGCTTGCCAAAAAGCCAAACAGACCAGACAACAATACGCTTTTAGCATAGGCCTTAACCCATGGGATGGTTATAGTCGGCACAAACCGACTATAGTAAGACCCTCTCTTTTTATCGAGCTAGATATAGATAGCTCAAGCTTTGAAATATGTTCTGTAAACGATGAAGTCGCCAATTTTATGGAGATTTTTAAATTTTTCCGGAACTCTCTTGGATCTCGGATTCTTATTCCGCGAACTCGAATCTCTTTTGTTAGTGTAGCTAATAATTTTGTTTGTAAATTCCCAATGAAGCGTTGACTGCTCTCTTTCCGAACATATATACTCTATAGCTTCGAAGTTACCTCCCTTATTAAAAATGTTGCACCTTCGGTAGAGTGTATAACAACAACCACCACAACACAAAGAGAGCTCTGCCAACTTGGCAACACCCGCAAAAAATCACAAAATTCAAGGCGGCGGCAACAACGACTATGGGCTATATGGACATATGATGATGTATTTTTAATCGATGTTGCAAGATATTTGCGCGCCTTTTTTTGTTGCCTTTGGCAGTGCGTCGGTTTTTAGTGGGTGCTGCGCGACTCCTGCAACTCCTTCAACTGCTGCTCGCCCTCTCACGCGTATTGGCAAGCGACTGACATGACTCAGCTAATTTTGAACCCTTTAAGGTTCAAATGAGCTCACAGGCTCATATTTTAATTGGCTTTGACTCGTGTAGAGCGCTCAAATTTATAGATGCTTTTCCGATGGCAACTTGTAGTTGTTGCAATATGAAGCTCGATAAACAGCCCAACCACCCAAGTGGCGCAGCCAGCAAATACACTGAAAGAAAATGTGCCTAAATGTTTTGTAAATGATGTAACTAAAGTTAATTCTGATATATATCAGAATTATTTCATTTTTATACTGGTCAACGCGTTGTTTGAAATCCCGAAACCCCGAAATCTTAGAATTCGCAGCAAACAAGCTACTAACCATAAAGGTTATCTGTTCTGAGGGCAGCTAATTTCATTCTGTTTTTCTTTAAATTTGTTTGCTTTAGAAAATTTGAACCAGCTAGGCGACAGCATCATCCTAACTTTTAAAATGTCTTTTCTTGCAAAGAGGTTTCCCATTTCAGTAGGTACCAGCAAAAGCATTTTTAGGGTCCAAAATCAAAATTGATGGATAGCATAGTTGTTTGTGTTAAAACGAAGCAGATGTTTTTTTTTTATAGAAAAGGTGAATTAATTTGAATTTAATATAAAAACCAATCGATTTTGACAATTGGGACGGTATTGATCCCACACTTATACTAACTAATAAATTCCATTTGATCTCACGTCCATTACAGCTCTAGTAGACATTTAAGCGCAAACATAAAAATATAGAAATTCGTAATGTTTATAGATTGTACAATATTTTAAGCCTCTAAGGGCTGTGCAGCCGATGTATAACTCCCCCAGGGTTTTAGCGGTGTAAATACTTTAGGATTACTGTAGAACTTTGAAATTTAAACAAAACTTTTTTCCCATTTGATCTCTTAATAAATTCGATATAATTCATATTTCAGCTCTTGGGCCTAGTGACAACTATAAACAAATTTGGTTTCAATTCTTAAAAATGGTTTATGTCATATATGTCATATATAATTTGATTCCAGCCGTAATGTTTCACTCCAATCATAAAACTTTGAGAGTTATTTTTAATGCGAAATATTCAAAGATCTAAATATTTGTTTTGTAAAAGCAGAGGTCAGCGAATTCAGCAATAGGAACATAGAAAGATTATTAGACCATAGTATATAATCATCTAACCATAAATTTAACGGATAATAGTCAAAATTATAAAAAACTTAAAAGATTTCATATCATAGATCTTTCAAGTACATTTAAATTCTGTTTATTTTAAATTTTTTATTTTTATTCTTATAATAACTACTAGTCTTAATGGAGACTAGTTTCTTCTGTTATAGTTTAAATATTTTTATATAATTTACTGATTGTTTTCATCTCAGAGGTTGTGGGTTCAAATCCCACGTTAAGCATGTTCCAGCACTTTCTTTTTTCCTATTTTCATAATTTTTCCTGTCAATTTTATTTCGGTATCACAAAGGGCCTGTGATTGGCCTAAGTAAGTCGGGACGAAAGTGCCGCAATTCCATAAAATAAATCTACCATAAAAAAAATATATATAATAAATGTAAAATAAATAAATCTAAAAAAAAGTATAACAAATACAGTTTTTTGTAAGCGCTAATCTACTTAGGATGAGAAGCGCTGAGAACGACACAAATGACCGATAATTTAATAGAGATGAAATTATGAAAATCGATTTATTTTAAAGAAACTGCATAACGAATAATTTGAGCATGGCGGAAGCGATAGTTTTTCAAATTGATAATGCAAGAAATTTTACAAGTTGCCCGAGCTTGGATGCATAGCAAACTGAACTGGTTCAATTTTTGTATGATAGCTGTATGAAATAGTCAATCCCTTTTGATTAAGTTTAATAAATATGTTAAAATAAAATTTGTCGCAATATTTTAAGAAATTAAAATAAGTTTGTCATTCATATTGAATCACACATTTGTGTGATTTATAAAAGCCATGCCTAAAAGCTTACTAATCCATATATCCCTGACCGAGGCGGGGCCCGCTACTGATCCCACCCCACCTTATACCTAGCCAGCGGTAATTACCCAAAATTCAAAACAAATTATTAATATTTATTTTTGATTTTTTATGCGTTTTATATTAGTTGACACATTTGTGCGAACTTTGATCAAAATTGGCCCACTCTTTTATATAGCTACTATGGAACAGTTAAACCCGCGCTCGTTTTTTCAGAGCGGCGTGAATTGCATTATCTTCTAATTGTTGGATCATGAGGATGGTGCATGCATAAATCTCATTTAAAAAAAATGCTTCAACTATTTCGGATAATGTCATCTTTAGTAGATCGTTATGTTCATTAGTCCGTCTTTGAGAGGAAGAAGCAGGAGATGATTTAAATATTTTTCCGCTCCAGCTTACAACATTTTTTCTGTGTAGCGTTTACAAAATAAGCTTTCTGCCTTTCATTATATAATTTTCGATTAAACATTTATTTCATATTTTGTTTACAATCCATTTTTAAATAAATTTACTAAGTAACAACTAATAAAATAAAAGTACTATATCAAGTTTCCGCTGAAACCTAAGCATATGCCCAATTGCCCAATTTATCTATTCATCAGATAAATGTTTAAAATAAATTATGATTTCAAATCATCATTCAATCATAAACCAAATATTTTATATTCGAACGATTGGGTAGGTCCTTTTTGTCGTCTAATGTATGAGTACACATATCAGAGTGATATTATTATTATTGTGTGTATAAGTGTACTGCGACCCAGGTGGATCTATTGTACTCCATTTCATGGCTCTCCCAAAAGTCCTAAAGCCTGCATGTATTGCTGTATTTTATTTGGACTTATGGTAACAACGGTCTCTGGTGGGAGAACGTACATGCCCTGGAGCTTGTTTCTTTTACCGGCGAGTGCTATACATTCACAGAAGGCCCGTCATGATTCTCACGGTGTTCTTCCCGTGCGTTATTATGACTTTGAACCTCTTACGGTTGTAGTTGGAGAGGAGGGTTTTTGACTGTTTAATCCCAGGGAAGCAGTCGTTTCTTATTCTCCTCTATTCTTAATAGGTCCCGTACCACGTGGTTACCAATCCCACAGTGTGGTTCAGGACCGATTAGAGGTGTTGCTGCATCGGTTCTTGCAAGTTTGTCTGCTAGTTCATTTCCAGGAATATTGTTGTGCCCTGGAACCCATCTAATCGTGAGCTTATTCCTGGATCCTAAATTATCCAGTGATGTTCTCACTTCTTTAACCAGCCTTGATATATTCTTGGCTTTACTTAATGACTTTATTGCTGCTTGACTATCAGACAGGATGGAAAAATTATTTTCATGGTAGTTCTTTTGCAGATTGAATTCTGCACATCGTAATATAGACATAGCACAGACCTCAGCCTGAACAATGCTGTTGTGTCTGCCTAGAGGTTCATAATATTTGGCCCTGGGTCCTACTACTCCCAGGCCACTTCCTTGATCTGTTAGTGATCCGTCTGTGTACCACTTTATTGTATGTGGTTTCATAAGGTGAGCTGCCGCTAGAGAGGTCAAAGCCTCTTTTGTGCTGAGCTTGGTTTCAAAATTTTGATTGCACCTGTACTCAACAAGCAATCCCATCTCTTGGCTGCAGAAGCATAGGCATATCCCTTGCTAGATCTGCAGCATCTTTCTTGGTGAGGCTAAAGTCATCCCCTACCCTCCCAATTCTTATCTCATATCATAGTGTACTCATTTTCAAATACTTCAGAATAAACAAATCGAAATTATTTTTCAATACTCGAAAATCATAACAACACGCTCCTCAAACTCTTCTAATGCCGCAACACTTTTTTTTCGCTCAGTGTACTCAGTGGCAATCCAACCCTTAGGGTTGGCGTTGTGCACTTGTCAGAGCGTCTTTTTGGCCTTGTAAATGCGATGCCAATTAAAATGTTTGAATCTCTGAATATCTTTTTGTTGTTCGGGCCATGTACTTTGACACCAATTAATGTTGCGTATAGTTCAGATACAGCAACAACAACAACAACAACGAAAATCAGAGTGTCGCCGTTGTAGCTTTTCTTTGGCTAACAACAATAATACTAGTCCAACAACAACAACAACAACAAAAACTTAAACTTTTAACGCTTGGCTTATTTTCTAAAAACTGTTTTCCACTCTTTTGTTGTTGTTGCTGTTGTTGTTGTAGGTATTTTATTTTTCATTTTCATTATCATGATCAAAAAAAGCTTCCACTGTTTGTGATATCCGTTGACTGTGTGAAAATGCAATTGAGAGAGACCAGCAAAAAAAAAAACGTTTTGTGTTTAAATAAAATAAAAGCGACAAATAATAGTTAGTTGACCATGATTTCATTTGCTGGTAGAAATAATATTTAAATTACACAAAAAGAAAAACAAAGCAACAAGAAACAAAAAAAAAAACGAGAAAAAAAAACACCCCGCTTATATAAATTGTGCAATTACAAGCCACACTTTTTTGTTGTTGTTGTTATTATTATTACTATTACTATTATTGTTATCTTATCAAGTCAAGTGAAATGCGCATAATTACGTTTAAAAAGTCTGGGTCTTGGGTCATGTAAAAAATATTACGATTTGTTGACCACAATAATGTTTTTTTCTCGCGTTGGTTTCTTTTTTCCAGAAAAACCGTCAAGAACTTGTAAACTGTAAAGCGTCAGTTTTTTATTTTTTTATTTGCTCCTCTCGCTTAATTTGTTTATTTTACATTCATTTTCTGTTCTGTGACATTCTATGCACTTTTTTTTTTTGACATGGACAAATGGAACAAATGGAACTCGGTGCTCGACGAGCCGGAACACTTTTGAAGTGCATTTTCATGGATGCTCTTTTATTCTTTTTGACAGCAGCGGAAAATTGTATTACGATTGTAATTGAAATTGTGTCATTTAATGACACTTTGGTTGGGCAAATGGGTAAATAGCAGTTCAAAAATATTTAAAGTCTGGGACTAAAGAGGTGCTTTAAATGGAAACTCTTTTAATGTTGCATGTTGGAGGAAATTTTGGGACTGGACAATTCGAAGTTTGGATAGATAGTGAGGGCTATAAACAGAAGCAGGCTAAGAAGATTTGGCTCTGGTTTTGGTTCTGAGGGCAAATTAATTTTTGATAGACAAGATATTATAGAAGAATTTGAGAATCTTTAAAATAAATTTTAGTCCTCCATAGTTTTTTTAGATCTAATGATTTTTAGAATTTTTATTTTTTTGTTTTTCTATTAATTTGCAATCTATGTTTCAGACAAGAAGTTAATATTTTCGAATTTAATATCAATAAGAGAAATAGTTAACATCCAATGAGAAAATTTAAAAAAAATATTTTCTTTTTTTAACTACAATTTGTTTTAAATTTAGTAAACAAAATTGTCTCCAGTAATATATTAAAAATCTATTAAATCGAAGATTAAGCTTGAATATAATCGCAACCTAAAATGTAATCATTTCAATAAGGTTTTATTATTATTAAGGACATACTCATATCTTATACAAATTATAAACGCAGTCATTCACAAAGGTTATTAACATAAGATTTCCAATGATCTCTGTTTCGCGCCATTGCTCAAAGCTCGATGATGGATTTTCCGGTCTCACGGTTGAGCGTCCTGCACCAGGTCATTTTAGGTCTGTCTCTAGATCGATTGCCTTGTGGGTTCCATTCCAGAACTGCATTAGGTATCTCATTATAATCTTTGCGCAGCGTGTCACCCAACCGACCCAGTACACGACGGTTTGGTTTTGTAAGATGTCTTTTTTTCTCTATCATCTATTGAAGTCAACAAGGATCCAAATAAAATTGTAAGAATACCTAATCTAATCACAACAAACAACAATAAACAAATGTTTGTGCGTAGAACGGATTCTTTCTTAAGTGCTTCACTATAATCACACATCACTATCATCCACAATTAGAACCAAACTTCTGCCAGCAAATTTTTCGAATCTTTTGGTCCGACTTATAGGTAATGTTTTCCCATTGCTTTGAAAATATTGCCAAATTTTAAAAATAAATCGTTGTTGTACTTTAGTAAGGTATTCTGGGAATGCTCTTGCTTTTTAATTTAATTGCGGAAAACTTCCCATATAGCTTGATAATATATTCCTCAGTCTACATCAGAATGCTAGCCTTAAAACGATTTGTTTTATTGTCAAAAAAGCAGGCGCGGCTCTGCGAAAAATCGAAAGAAATTCTATTCTTAATATGATTTTTAGCTCAACATGCTGAACAATTTTAAGATTTTTAGAAAATTCTGATAGCTTATATATTATTGAACATGATTAGTTCTGTGAAGCTGGTGTCTCTTTTTAAAAAGTAGCACCTATGATTCCTAAGTGTAACCCACTTATAAGATGAAAATTGGGATATCTAACTATAAGATATTGTTTAGAAGAAGCTGCAAGTTGTCTTCGCTTATTAGCAAAAAGTTAAAAGGATTTAAGATTTACTTATATAGATGACTTGCTTTCGAAATGCCCGAGCAATATCATAAAAAGTGTTCTGCCGAAAGTTTTCTTCTTTATAACTCACCAACGTATTTTTACTTCTTAATATAATAATACCTAAAAACATTGGGGTAACGAACATTTTTTTAATTTTAAAGATCTTGATTTCATTGCATATATTCTTATGATATTAATCCTGCTAACATATCTGCTTTAAGTTGTTCTTTTCAAGAGCGATGAAGCTTTGCTATCCTTAATTATTCTCTAGCTTTTATCTAAAAATATTACTTAGCGATTCCCTCTCTAATTTAATTATCATACTCGATAGGATATCTCTTTAAAGTTGTTTCTTCCAAGAGCGCTAAAGCTTTTGTAACACTTAATAAGCATTTAACTATTTAATAGCTTTAGATAATATCTAAGATCATATTTCCAGAGCTCTGAAGCTTTGCTAGCCTTAACTATTCTATATTTTATCTAAAAATATTACTTACCGAATCCCTCTCTAATCTAATTATAATACTCGATAAGATATCTCCTCAAAGTTCTTTCTGCCAAGAACGCTAAAGCTTTTGCTAGCCTTAATAAGTATTTACCCATTCCCTAGCTTTAGATCATATCTAAAAATATTATTCAGCACACGGCACATTCCCCAAAACTCAGCGATTCCCTCTCTAATTTAATTTTGGCCATTCCAATTTTTGGCATGACACAGCATTAGCTAACAGTCCATTAGGAATATAGATAGTAAGTAGTACATCTATAGAGTCAACTGCTATAAAACAAAGCGAAATTAAGTATGACTAACTATTTGCAGTGATTGTAAAAACTCAAAGCACTGACTAAACGAGAACCGAGCAGCGTCTTGATGAAATATTTCAGCATAGTTCCAAATACTATACTATAAGTTTTTTTTTTCGTGCAAAGTTCTGTAAGTTTGTCAGAACTAAACAGCATGAGATACACTGAGAAAAAGTGGGATCTCAGATCAATTTGTAAAAAAAATGCTAAGTTCAAGCAGCAGCAGAGAAGCTTTATAATAATCTCTTAAGAAGCACCACTCTACACGGAACCACTAAGTCTCTAGGGTTAGATAAGCAAATTCTGATGTAAAGTTTATGTTTGCACTATGCTCCAATGAGAGAAGAGAATAGCAAGAAAAAGAAGAAGAAGCTTTACTGGGAGAAGAGGATAGCAAGAAAAAAGTAATAAAGTCCGATTTCTTCACAAAAACCAAAAACAGAAGAATTTTTAAGCAAAAATTTTTTTTTGACCGATCGTTCCTATGGGAGCTATATGATATAGTCAACCGATTTCAATAAAATTTGACACGGTGCTTAAATACCTTAAAAAGATATGAACGCCAAATTTATTTCAAATATCTTTACAAACAAACAAAACACATCGAATTTTGTATAAAAAACGTGTTTTTGGACCGATTGGTCCTATGGGAGCTATATGATCTAGTCAAACGATTTGGATTAAATTTGGTACAGTGCTTAGGAACTATAAAATACTCACGAATGTCAAATTTGGTCCCAATATCTTAACAAACAAACGAAACACAACAAATTTTGTTAAAAAATCGATGTTTTGGAAGATCGGACCTATGGGAGCTATATGATATAGTCCACCGATTTTGTTCAAATTTGGCACATTGCTTAAGTGGTCTAAAAAATTTCCAAACGCCAAATCTGGTTAGGATATCTTTATTAAAAAACGAAATATAGCCAATTTTTCTTTAAAAAAGTTATTTTGGCCGATCGGTCCTATGGGAGCTATATGATATAGTCAACCGATTTTGATCAAATTTGGTACAGTGATTGGGAACTATAAAAAACTTTCGATTGCCAAATTTCGTTACGATATCTTCATAAACAAACGAATTATTCATCTAAAACGCTTTTTTTTTTCGAGGTCGTCTCAAACACCCCCATGGGAGCTATATAATTTATCCCCGATATCAAAAAAATAAAATAAACTTGCCTCCTATGGAATAATATGGGATCTAATGTGAAAGTTTGGTAACTCTAGCTCTTACCATCTCTGAGATCTAGGCGTTCACACGGACGGACGGACGGACAGACGGACGGACAGACGGACAGACGGACAGACGGACAGACGGACATGGGTATATCGACTTCTCTATTCACCCTGATCATATTTTAGGTAACTTTGGGGTGTCTCCGACGTCTCCTTCTATATGTTACATACATTTTCGGCTTGCACAAACTTAATATACCCTTGGACCAAAGAAGAAGCTTAACTTAATGTAATTTATAATAGAAAATATTCTGATATTAGCTCAAATCCCAGATAATGTGCTGTTATGAGAAGAAGAGGAAATAAAATAGAAATAGGAACAGATATCAAGCTTCCCAATTTTGAAATATATATTTTTTTCAACTTGAGATGCTTGTATTTCGAAAATTAGAGAACTACATAAATACCTATAAAGAGGACTTCTAGATTTCTAGCTTTCAATTCAATTCAATTTATTACACCTTTATAATATTACAGAGTCTCAAAAGTAGCTGTACGTTGAAAAGTAGAATAATTAAACAAAATTTAAGTAAATTATAAATGTTAGAAACTTTGTAATGTTCTATGATATAAAAAAGAATATCCACAGAAATAAAGAAAGTGTATTTTTGAATCAATATCATCAAAATCATTAGAAACCAATATGCTGGCAATTCGAAAACTAACAATTTTAAACTAGAAGAGGTGGAAAAACAATTTTCTGTTTCAGAGTCTTTCTTAACTAATACTACTTTACGAAACAATTTCAAAAATTTAATCTTGTATATAAAATTGTCGTGGCACAATGCTAGTTACTGTACTCCTCCGTAACGGCCCGATCGATTCGCATGAAATTTTGTGGGCCTATTGGGTAGATCTGAGAATCAGCCAACATCTATTTTTCATACTCCGTGATAAGGGCTGCTACCCCTAACATTTTTTTTAATTTTTACCAAACTCTTCCGAAACGGCTGGACCGATTCTCATGAAATTTTGTGTGCCTAGAATCAGCCAACATATATTTTTCATACGCCCTATGTGATAAGGGTTACCAGTCCTAACATTTTTGTTAATTTTCCGACAAATTTTTTTTTATTTTATTTTTTTTTATGTGGCATTGTGTACATTGTCAGATTAACTTATGTTAATGTTTTACGTGTTACGGGTGTTCTCATGAACGTGTTAAAGAATTTCAAATATGATTTTTGCGTGTGTTAGAGGTTGTCAACATGGAGGTGTTAAGTCTATTGCAATGTGATTGTGTGTATTCGTTCGTGAGATATACGCATTTTTGTGAATATCGTGAATACAGCATAGTAGAAAATTGTTCAACACCGGGTATTGGACATTAAGTGCAGGCAGAAGCGTAGTCGCAAAGCGGTTGTAATGTAGTTTCTGTGGGGCATGAATTTATTACAGATGCGAGTTCTCTTAAGAACACTTAAGTTCGTCAATACGGCTTTTTAGAGAGCATGAAAGTCAACTAATCCAAAAATCTTATGATTGTCTAAATAAGCTAACTAGAGAATCTTATGATATTTATACACTTTAAGATTGATCAAAAAGTTTGGGCAGGACGACGTCTGCTGGGCTTACTAGTTTCTTATAATTTTAAGTATCTGTACATCAGAAACTATACGAGCTATCGAAAAAAATCTTTTTTAGCCAACTTTTTTGCCAAGTGTAGTCATATATACTACTAGAAACTGCACTTGCTGGGTCTCTACGTTGCTGTTCTATCTGCTAAGAATCTAACCTTGACAATTGTTGATCAAATGCTGCCGCCGATTTATTGTTGAAAATATATTTTTTTTATGTTACTTTTTGTTTTTCATAATAAAAATATTTGCCGCTGTTGTTATTGTTCTTGTTGTTGTTGGTGTTGTTGTTGTTGTGCTACTACTGACGCTGAATTGTATAGTAGCAGCTGTTGTTGTTGTCGTTGTTGTTGTTGTAGAGCGGCAGTTGATGGATTACAAAGGCGCAACTAAAAAACTGACTCAGTTTTAGTTTTTTGCACGCTTTACAACAACAACAACAACAACACCAACAAATTAGAATTACAAAATTTCAAGGCTTTGCAGGTGAATCAAACAACGGCCAGATTCATTCAGTCAGTTCGTCAGTCTGTCCGTCCGTCCGTCCGTCCGTACGTCATTCCGTTGCCATAGCCAGTTCCAGTCAGCTACAGCTCAAAAGTGGCTTTGGGGCGTTGTTGTTTTTTTTTTTTTGCTTTTTTTTGTTTAAAGGTTTTTGTTTTCCATAGCTCACTTCACTTTGCAGCGTTGGCTAAACATGGGAACAGTTTCCGGATTTGACATTGTTGCACAACACTACGAAAAAAATATTTAAAATCCACTCAAGAAACTAGTTTCTAAAGCTTTTTGTCTAAAAAGCTCTGCCGGATGTACGTCAAGCTAGCAGCATCCGTTGCCCGTGGCTGCATATCACGTATGCGCCATGTGTGCCTGCAACATTCTTAATTGTTTCTGGCTAGATCCCTATAAAGGCATATGCTCAGGCTTGGCCATAAAGTACTAATTGAATTAGTGGCGAGCTTAATTTGGCAGCAGGTAAGCGCTGACTTTGGCCAAAGGCATGTCTGAACATTGTTCCAGCAGTTCGCAGGAAAACCCAAGCGTACCGTTTAAGCCATATTGTACGCCGTTAGCTAACTGTCGGCTGCTAACAACTTTATCAGTTAGCTATAACATTTGATATAGTTTTGATTTCCCTGCTGACTTTGCACGATTTCTGCTATATAATTGTCAAACATGTGCGGCATGTGCGCAGCTCACTCACTTTGGCACCTTACAGCAAAACGGGCTAAAAACCTCTTTCTCTTAAATAGCGCTGGTTATGGCCTGGCCAAGACGTGACAGAAAGCCGCGACTTGACTGGCTAACTGACTGTCCAACAGCAACAACAAACAAACAGCTGGTGAAATGCTGCACATGAGCATGCCTGACAACGATTAAGCAATCATAAGAGTTGCAGCTAAAGTTGCAACTCCGCTTGGCAGTTGCAGCCAACGACGTGTTGCAGCCTGTCGAGCCTGTGCCTATATAGAAATTAGATCAATATCTTTATTTATTTATAAATTGTTTTCAACTCAGACTCATTTCTCATTACGGCCAACGCCAACATCAACACGTTAATTGCATGACGTTAGATGCGCGATGCGCAGCTCGCGACGCAGCTCCAGCCCCCATGGGCGCTTGCGTTATACAATATACTATAGGTAAACATCCCGAGCCAGAGCGTCATCTTAATTGCATATTTATTGTTTATTAAGCAGCAGTGTTTCCCGCGGGCCCTGCTACAAAAGCAAGGTCTTTCATTTCATAACTGGCTCTGCACTGCTCCATGGCTCTACGTGTCTGGAGGGAACTCTCTGCTTCGGTTCATTCAGTTTTTACGCATTGCCTATATATGCATAAATTAATGAGCGTGCCATTCATTGTGTGTCTGAGCTGGCTCTTGCCATTGATAAAGATCAATGGCGTCGCTGACATTGACTCCTCGTACAAGCTTCTGCAGTACTGTCGTCTAACTACTGACCATATGCAGCTTATACTCTCAGGGGGGACTAGAGTGTGACCCAAAATGGCAGCTAGACGCATATTTTGCATGACATTGGCAGTATGCCTAAGCTCACTGAGCCTGCTATGCCATAAACTGTTCACGACAACAACTCCCACGGCCATTGGTGCGGGAAGAGTCGCTTGGTCACGTAGCTCAATAATGCTGTTACAGCTAACACTTATGTTCACTGCTACCTACGACATTCTTTCTACTGCGAAAGCAACTAGCACGCACATAAACTGCTTCCTATTGAGATCTAGACTATAAAAGTTATCTGACTCATTAAAGGAATTCCTTCGTCTAGGCTTGGCGCTTTGTGAGCACCCTGCATCCATCAATACTTTTTTCTGGCTGCCCATGACGTCTTTATTCTACTTCGCGGTATTCCTCAGTCACTGTCATATCAATCGTTAGTTTGTAATCTAGATGACCGGAAGGAAATCGTTTATTGAGTTTCTGAAGAGGTTCATCAATGTTGGGCATACGCAAAGAAGAGGTCCCACAGGAAAGAGGCCTCTCCACTCCTCGTGAATCGCTATCTCTACAACATTGCATCTCATCTCTAGTGGTGAAGCTAGTTTAACATGCTGGTGACTACTCATGTTGACGTATTACTAAATGAAATTCTCATCAACTATATCTTCTATATTTATCAAGATTCATGATTTTAGGACAGTTTCCAATAGAATAGCTGTATCTGGAGCAAGGATAAAGTAGTCATGGCGAGTGCATACAAAGCACTGCGACACCCACTTTTTGAAGGAGTCTTCTGATAGGGCAGTAGCCTCTAACTGTCTTCCTGCCATTCATTTGGACTATATTAAGTAGTAAGGCGAGGGGTTAACCCATCCATTTTTCTTTCACTCCAGTCAGGAACCTTTTCTTATGCGTTCATGTCAGCTAGGCTCGAAACTGTTACACACAACCTCCGTAACAAACAGTCGACATTTTTAAGGCAGCTCTTTCTGGCCTTCCCAATGACTGCTGCGGATGCACAGAGTCTGTGAAGTGCGCATCATAAGCCGCATCAGTACAACCCAAAAGACCACCCATTGAGCCTTCCCAAGCAAACCTGCCTAGACATCAAAAAGATCCGAAGCTACCTAATAGCTACGCGATGAGACTAGGCCCAATCCGTTCTAAATGCAGCACCCACCTCTTTTGGTGTCCTGCGCAACCCATAGGCCTCATATCATCATCGTTCGAAAAAAATCGAGGGGTTTGTCCAAAGCCTGACCGCCTTTGTTTCTAAATTTTCTGCTCTCCTACTTCCACCATGTGTCTCAACTATTACGTTACTACAGCGTAACTAACACCAAAAAGCTGCTAGTTAACAAGTTATGGTAACAAATTAAATCCACTGACTTTGGCCCTCTAAAATAGGCGTAGTTGCAATTGGCAGCCGGCCGGTAGCAACAAATAAAGACGCGTGCGTGCCACATGAGGCAACAACGGGTTAAAGGTGCACTTGTGCCAGCGGCTACATGTTTCAACTTTGCTCCAACTGATAATGATGATGATGAGTAGTGGCCTAAGCTTCATTACTGCATCGATGTGCTTTCAATTTGTCCAGCAATGGCTACGGCTTAGTGTTAACTTGCGTTCATTTGGCAGTCACTGTTCGAGGCCTGTCTGGCTGGACTGGCGTTGTTGGCCTTGAAGCCTTGCAGCGTTTTGGTTTCGGTTTTATTTTTTCCCATTTTTTTTTTTTTTCGTTGTATTTTCATGGATTACGTTGAAACCTTGATGCTTTCTAGTGTTCATACAAGTACAAGCTACATGTATGTTTTTTGTTGTTGTTGTTTTTTTTCGGCGCTTTTGGCTTGCGTATTGGGGGCGTAGCCCCAAACAGCCCGCAACGATTTTATTTGGAAATCAGCTTTGTTGCACCTACCTAGCAAGCCATGGCGAAAGGGTACGACAACATGGGCTTTAGAGGGCAGGCTGAAAAGTTATGGGTCTGTAAGAGGGAAAATGTATATATGTATGATCCAATGGCTCTGCGAGGAAGCAAAGAACCGCAACGAGGTTCCTCCGTTTCCCTCTGTCAAGCGCCAACCTCTTGACTTCGCTTCAGTTGGTTCTGAATACTTCAGCTTCCAGATTCTAGGTGAATGCTGGTCTGCTCCTGCGACGGCGGCCTTGAGGGTTCCAGTCGGTGGAGCTGCGGGTGATGTGGATTGGGTCTCTTCTTAGCACTCTCCCAATCCAGCCCCATTTCCCTTGCAGAGTTTCAGGGCGCATCGGTATCTGGCTGCAGCATTTAAAGTTGTATTAGGCCAGAAAATTCTCAAAATTTTTCGGAGACAAAGGTTGATAAAAACTTGCAGCTTTTGGAGATCAGAGGCTGCAGGTTTCGCAACCATACAAAAGATTGAACTTCACATTGGAGTCAAATATTTATGAAAAGGGATATAGCTGTGGCCTTATTAATTGCCAGTATCCTTCAAGTAGGAGTTCTTTATACGATTCTATCAACTGTTTGATCAATTTTAGACATGAAAAGTCGCAGTATCAATAGCTTAGACTACTAAGAGTCTTTGGAGTAGTATACATTATAATTGGTATTACGATGATTATTCACTACTGTGCAGCTGGGATCAACGTCAAGTCATTGAGGTAGACTCAAGCCTATCATTGCAGTTTGAGAACATTCCTGCTCGTTTTTTTTTTATTATTGGTTTAATTTAGCAACAAATCAGTTCAATTGCTCTTTACATTTTCCGTTCATTACGATATATCCAATGTAAACTATGGTAGACACTCCCTCGTCTTCATTCGTATAGATACTTTGGAATCCTTTTGGGAGTGATAATTCTTTTGAAGCATCGCAGAAAATAATAATTTCTATTAAACCACACCAAACACTTCTCTACCACTCGGTTTCCTCAGTCGTAGTTTCTATTAACAATGTTGAGGGAGTTCCTTAAATTCCAGGCATTTAAAACGTCAATAAATAACATCATTACCCCCACAGATCACCTACTTTTCAGCCTGCCCTCGCAGCTTTTGTTTTAAGTTTTCAAGCTGCTGCTGCTAACAAGTCCCAAAACGAAAGACTTAAGCAACGAACTTGCTGTCAGAACTTAAGTTTTGTGCCAGCCCAGTTCGGGCTCGGGACTCTCTCAGCTTGGTAGTTTGCATGTCGTCTCTGTAAGTGTGAGTGTGTGTGTGAGAGAGAGTGTATCTGTGTGTGTTCTCTCGCTTTTTGCTTTAATGAGCAACTGTACCTGTTGTCTATTATTGTATCTTGTAGTACGCACGGTGTGCGTGACACTTGACTTCGGGCCATGTACCTGATGATAAACAAGCAGCCACAACATTTTCAAAAGAAAAACTTTATTTTTTTTATACACAATATTATTTTTTTTGCCACGACATGGCATTGTTTAAAATTTTTTTTGTTTTTAAAGTCATTGCCTGCCTGCTGCTTGACGGCGGTCTAAAGTCTTTAGACTTGCCTGCATACAAAATTATAAACAAATTTTTAACGTTGTTGCTTTTGTTGCTGCTGTTGTTGTTGTTGTTGTTATTGTTGCGCGCTGGCAAAACACAATTGCATGCAATGTTAAAATTTTCCAACAATGAGCAGAAACAACAACAACAGCAACTGGAGTAATAACAATAATAAAATGAAAATGCTACGGCCGGCAAGTTGCGTAATCCGTCAACCATGGCAGTCAAAAAACAAAAAAAAAAAATAACCAAAGCAAGCGGCTAACATTTTTGCGCTGTGTTTCTAAAGTGGGTTGCGGTTTTCTTGTGGCACGCACACAAACACAGTTGCAACAACAACAATACAAACACACGAAGTTGCCAACTTTGTTGCAGGCTCCGTTTGCACGTTTGCAATGCAAAAACCAAAAAGTTTTCAAAGAACAAAGTAAAAAAAAAAATAACCGCGGGGACAACCCACAACGGAATACACTGCACGCATTTCCTGAAAAATTCTAGTATGTACATATATAGTATGTATCTTTTATATACCTACATAAACGTGTTTGAGTGTATCAAATGTGGAATTTTAATTGTCTAGTAAAACTGTTTATTACTGAGACTAATTTTGTGAATAACTATTAAAAAAGTGTCTCCAACTCTAGAAGCAAATGCTTGCAATATGTTTAAATTTATATAGGGTGTTTTTTTTATTTTTGAATTTTGTGATTTTAGCAAATTCTTAAGAGGACACACTGGTTGGTAGGAAACCACGCATCCAAGTTGAATGCTCCCCACCATGACTGTAGAAGCTATAGCGATGAAGAGGAGCTGGAGACGGTGGAAAACTTCTTCTGTCACTACCCTGGACTGGGCAGTAAAAGATTTAGCTTCCTACAGTCACATTTTGTAGACGATTATCTCAGCTATCTGAACAGAGTCCAAAATGCCTTTTAAGGTTTATTGTGGCAGCCGGATGGCTTCCGCACCTTTCGTAGGGGACCTCTCAAGTGGGGAAGAGTGGTGAACTAGCTCACTCTAGCGGTATCGCAACGGGCCTATCCTTGGCATAGGTGAGTTGGGACGATGCCAACTGCCGCCCTAACCTTACCTTACCTAAGAGGAGCTTCGACTTATTCTACCAACAGGTATAGCTTGGCATAATTTGCCCGTTGAAGTTTTGTATAAGGCAGCCATTTGGCTACTTTTTATAAGCTCTTAATTCCGAACAGAGCTTACTCCAGAAGTAGAACGTCCTTGCATGAAGGTAGTAAGCCTCGTAGCTCAACATAACTAAGAATCTATTCGAAAAGTTAGATTCCTTCTTGTTCAGTATATGTATATTCTGCGACCCTATGTTCTCCTTCTTAGCTTCACAGTCCGGGATGGACCTTAGCTTCATTAACAATCTTCCCCCAGTTCACTTTCTCTCTCGCTTCATCTTTTCAATGGCGAATGTTCATCGTTTTCAAGTCTGCTTCGAAGCTGCGACGCCTGTTCCTTCTGGGTCGGCCTCGTTTTCTTCCTCCTATTGGACGTAGAGAAAACACCTTCTTTTGAATTCTTTCGGCATTCGTATAATGGTCCAATCTATCTCTGCAAGCCAAGGAGCTCAACATAACTAAGAATCTATTCGGAAAGTTAGATTCCTCCTTGTTCAGTAGGAGCACATAAGTTTCAAAGGGTTACTATGCATATTCTGCGATCCTATGTTCTCCTTCTTAGCTTCACAGTCCGGGATGGACCATAGCTTCATTAACAATCTTCTTCCAGTTGACTCTCTCTCTCGCTTCATCTTTCTAATTGCAAATGTTCTTCAAGTTGTCAAGCCATGTCCTTTTAAGTCGACCTCTTTTTCTTCCTCCGATTAGACGTTGAGTAAACACCATCTTTAGAATTCTTTCGGCATTCGTATAATGGTCCAATCCAACTCGGAGCTTTTTTCAGATTCCTTCTCTCCCGCTTCATCTTTCCAATGGCGAATGTTCATCGTCATCAAGTCTGCTTCGAAGTTGTTACGACTGGACCTTCTTAGACGGCCTCTTTTTCTTCCTCTTATTAGACGTAGAGTATACTGGTCCAATCCTTCTCTGAGCTTTTTGAAGTTTTGTCGAACAGTACCAACATTTTTATTTATAATGCTGCATCCCTATGCTAACTTCCTAAAATATATTGGAAGTAGGTACAAATATTTACCATCAATGCTGTCTAAGATCTTGTTCAAAATCGAGGCCAAGTTGATCATATAGAACTGGCTAAACTGACTGTACTATAGATGCTATCTTTATATTCTATACATGTTGCAGGCTGCCACGCCTTTTTCAATCGCAGCCTCTCTTAGCAATTTTTTGCACAAAGAATGCAAAAGCAGAGAACAAAACTGGGCCTGCCAACTTGTTTGCTGTTATCATTGCTGGCGGTAAAATGCCGCAACATAAAGTAGCCGAGGCCGTCGTAATCGCAAATTTGCCATCTTTTTTTATTTTTTGTTTATTTCTTAACATAAAACAATAATAATAAATGCGGCTTTTGGTTTTTGTTGGCTTTTACTTTTCGGCTGCTGATTAAAATCTTGTTGCTTTTGACATAAAACATGATTTTTGAGTGCAGTCTCAAAAGTTGGCCAAAACGGCTGCTGCGGCAGCTAGTATAAGCCGCATATAACTTGGCCAGCTGCTTGAGGGGGTAAATGCCGCAGTTGCTCGTTTTTTGCATACACTGCTTCTGTAGAGTACATGAGATATTTGTTAGAGGTAGGAGGAATATATGTAATAGCAGAAGATGGCACGTGGCAGGTTTATGTCAGAATGAGAAGAGATAAGAAATTTTACGAACAGAACATCATACTCCCGAGACTGCTGAAGTTTGATTAAATAATAATAGTTCCCTGGCTGACTATTGTGTTAGTCGTCTTTGATCGGGCAATTGGGAATTTCTACAGTTATAGCCGAATCCGACCGAACGTCGAAGAGAGATAGAGATAATAGAGATTTTTTGTTTGATTGAGTTTCTCTCACAGCGAATTTGGTAGCGATATAGATTATAATCATCCAATCTTACTCTACCTTCAAATTTTCAAAAGATATTTCCCAACAAAGATACTTACTGATTTGATATTGCCTGCACTGCTTGTTGCACTGCTTTTAGTTCGCACTTTCAATAACAGAGTTAGAGTAAAATTTTAAAGTCTTCTGGAGTATCCTTCATTAAGGAATAATTTTATAGCGTATCCCACTGTCGCATATCGTTGCCCCTGTATCAAATTTTTATGAATGATCAACTGGCCGAGCGAAGAGTGAGTGAGTTATATGAACGGCTGTTCCAAAAGCACTTGTTGGCTGCGCTGCTGCTGCGGGCGGACGCAGCGACGGACGCAGCTTCACTTGAGCAATGCGCGCTACTTGAGACTCGGTCGACGTCACAGCCGACGTCGCAGTCACAGTAGTTGTTGTTGCTGTTGTTGTTGATGCTGTCGCTAGCTGTTTGCTCTGTTGACGAACAACTTTAGAGACAAGATAATAAATCAAAATTTTATTTTATTTCGCGCAGCAGCGCAGCTCTGTCTCTCTTTGTATCTCTATCACACACACACACTCACTCTCTTCATATATTTAAATTTTTATTATTTTAGCGTATTTTTTTTTCTTATTTTTTATGTGTTTTCTTAGCGCATAAATTAAAAATCGCTGCGGCATATAGTATCTACAAGATACAGCAGCTACTGCGATTGCAGCGCGATTAAAATAGATTGCCGCAGCAACTGGAAATGAGCAACGTGCAACTTCCAACTGACGTCCCGTGTTGACCATGTGACGCTCTGGGCCAACTATTGAAGACTACCGTCTTCATTGGCTTGTTTGAAGAAAAGTTTATTGCTGTTTGCAGCCATAAAAATCACAAAAACAAAAACAAACTGAATAACGAATGAGCTGAACTTGCAGGGCAAAAAATGTATAAAAAAAATGTAATTAAAATAACGCAAGCTGTAAGATTTACTAGGCACACAAGTTATGTCAATAAAAATTTTATTTAAAAATTAATCCCTTAGGTTTACAGCTCAGCAGCGTTTTTTTCAGAAATTTGTTTAAACAATTTATGCAGTAAAGCTTTTAAATTCTAGTTATTAACTAATCAAACAACATAAAATAACTTAAATCCTTAGCTGCTGTGATTAAAAATTGAGTTGGAGATAGTTTATAATTGCAATATAGTAAAAAACAATAAATAAAACAATATAAAAAATATAAATTTAAGCAAATACTCTGCAAACCGCTCGGGGGGATGTGCCAGCACCACTATTCAACAGGGGAATCCCCCTTTCTACCACTCTCGTCGGGCCAGGCTTCTTGTTTGCCATATGCATAATTTTATATTGGGTTGCCCAAAAAGTAATTGCGGATTTTTTAAAAGAAAGTAAATGCATTTTTAATAAAACTTAGAATGAACTTTAATCAAATATATAATTTCCATTTTGTTCGATAACCTTTTGCCATCTTCCCGGCAAATTTTGTATTCCACGCTCATAGAACTTCTGGCCTTTATCTGCAAAAAACTGAACCAAGTGCGATTTTATAGCCTCTTCATTGCCGAAAGTTTTACCATTTAAGGAGTTCTGCAAAGATCGAAATAAATGGTAGTCTGATGGTGCAAGGTCAGGGCTATATGGTGGATGCATCAAAACTTCCCAGCCAAGCTCTCTCAGTTTTTGCCGGGTCATCAAAGATGTGTGTGGTCTGGCGTTGTCCTGATGGAATATGACACCTTTACGATTGATCAATTCTGGCCGTTTCTCGTTGATGGCTGCATTCAATTTGTCCAGTTGTTGACAGTAAAAATCCGAATTAATCGTTTGGTTCCTTGGAAGCAGCTCAAAATATACCACACCCTTCCAATCCCACCAAACAGACAGCATAACCTTCTTTTGGTGGATATCAGCCTTTGAAGTGGTTTGAGCTGGTTCACCATGCTTGGACCATGATCGTTTTCGATTAACGTTATTGTAAACAATCCATTTTTCATCTCCAGTTATGATTCGCTTTAAAAACGGATCGAATTCATAGCGTTTAAGATGCATATCACAAGAGTTGATTCGGGTTGTTAAATGAATTTCTTTCAATTCATGTGGTACCCAAATATCAAGCTTTTTCACCAGTCCAAGACTTATGTGATAATGAACGGTTGATTTTGGTATATTTAACTTCTCTCCTATCTCACGCTCAGTTACATGACGATCCAATTCGATTAATGCTTTGATTTGGTCATCATCAACTTCATTTGGCCGACCTGAACGTGGCTCATCTTTAAGTGAAAAATCTCTAGAACGGAATTTGCGAAACCAATTTTGACACTGTCTTTCTTTTAAGGCTTTATCACCATACACATCACGTAACTTTTTAGCAACCTGCTCTGCGTTTTTTCCTTTACGGAAATAATAATATAAAATATGACGGAAATGCTCTTTTGTGGACTCCATATTAAAAAGTGCGCCAAACAAACAAATGTAAACAAAATTACGCGCACTTTTTTTCTAAAGCAAGCTAATAGTGACAGCTAATAAATGTCAAAAGAAAAAATACAATTAAATAGTCACAAGCTGTTAAAAAAATTATAAACGCCGACTATATGAAAAATCCGCAATTACTTTTTGGGCAACCCAATAGATTTTATATCTATTTTTTTTTTAATTTCAGAAACTTTTTTAGGTTTAAAAACATTTTTGCGATCTTTAAAATAAATTCATTTCTTAAAGGTACAAAAATTTGAATGCAGAATTTAATGAAAATTTTTTATTTAATAAAAATTAGTCACTTTTCAGTTTTGTTTTGAGGATCATTGGCTTAAAGCTCGATAATGGTTACAATACGAGATACAGTAGTCTCGAAAAGTACCTCGGAGCTTAAAGCTATTAATACAATCTTTGCTGGTTCGTCAATGGTCAATTTGAGTCTTTCGGCCAGGGATTACAAAGCACTTGAATTCTCGACCTTCACACTAGCTAGACAAACACTTTCTTTTAAACTTAGAAAAAATTGAAGAAAAAAGATTATTAATGCCCCAAGTCACTGCCTATACGAGCTTTAGACTCATATAATCCCAATTTGGGGGAACATTTTTTTTATTGATAACTAGGGGACTTCGCCACCTGCTCGCTTCGCTCATTAAGCCCCACCCCAGCTCACTTGAAATTAATTACTTCTTTATTATTCTCAGACCTCTTCTTTAATGTTTTACGCATCTGTTCTCGTTTGTGATCCTTCATTTCCTCTTCAGTCAAATTCAACTGCTTTCTACCCATTTCGCTAAATTCCTTACTTTTTAAAAAACTTAAAAAAAAAAAATAATGAGAGACAAATATCTTCTGCTATACAAACAAATGTTCCAGACTTTCAAAAAGATGAGAAACAAAACTTTTTATATAAAAGAGGGATATAGATTATGTTATGTCTTCTAAGGAACCAAGAAACCAACAAGCCAGCTAATCGAGCAGACCAGACCCCACATATTTTAAAAGCTCAACGCTTCTCCTTACTAAGAAGGCAATAGATTGCTTCACTGAGAAGTATCTGGTTCCTAGCATTTCCACCATTCAGCACTTTAGCCTTCCATTATAATATATGCGCCTTCAATGTACCACACTGCGTATGCTTTATGCGAATTTTGTTGGCCAACGACATTTACATTGTAGCGCCTTAGATAATTTAAGCTACAAGTAACGCCAGCTTGAAACACGCCATTAATCAGCAGCCATTTACCAAAATGTAACAACTATACACAGATACAAACACACACAGATGCACATACCTGCAAATTGGCCAAAAGTAGTGCAGTTAAAAGCGACAAAAGCCGCCAGGGTGCTTAGATCTTTTGGCCTTATTGTCGGCTGCTTTGGTTGCAAATTGAAATTCGCTTACCAAAAATGTGCAGAAATATGTGAAAATCTTGTAGCATGGAATTTATGAATGAAAAGCGCAGCAGCGGCAGAGGCGGTTGGCAGCGACTGTGGCAGCGACAGTGGCAGCAGCAGCAGCGCGCGGCCCAATAAACCAAATAACAAGGCAAAAAACATTGAGAACAATAAGGGGGCAACAAACAAAAAAGAAAAATAAGCAAAAGCCGGCAAACAGACACAAAGTCAACAATTGTGCGAGGGCAGTTTGAAAAGTTAGCAACTTAAGTAGTTTAGGTGTAGAGTTTGGTTAAAATGTGAGTTTGGACAGCAAAAAAATGAAATAATATAAGCAATATTTTCGATACAAATAATTTAATCGAAACCAAGGAAATTTAATATAAAATGATAGAACCTCCGACTACAAGCGCAAACGTCTTCTAGTGACTTGGGGGTTTGGTTGTATTTTGTTCTTGGGAACCACCCAATAGCATTTTATTCCTGCTGCCAGGCAGCTTTGGCCGTGGCTCCAAGATAGCAACACCAGACTTGGAAGTCCGGATACTGCTGTGCTGTTGCCTCAGGTCTGCACTGGCCCAAGCGTCGAGGGAGGACAAGTGCCTAACTCTGGTGCTTGAGGTACTGAACAGTCCATTTCCCAGCCGGCATCCTCTTGGAGGATCCTTGGCCAGAGGATTTTCGCCAACCCTAGAGCCAGTTATTATCCCAAGGCTATAATTTTTTGAATCTATTTAAGTTATTGCACCTGAGAAGTTTTTGGGCTTGCCGTAAGCCTGCGCTGTGCCGGTCCATTTCTCGACTGGGTCTTTCCTCTACTCTTAATAATAAGAGGTTTAAGCCCTTTTAGTGGTTTTGCAGCTGCATTCCTTGGCAGTTAATCAGCTGCCTCGTTCCCAAGTATATTCTTGTGCCCCGATATCTATCTAAAGGAGACTCTGTGCATCAAGAAAGCCTTAGTCTATTGACAAAAGTATCTAGGAGCAAACTAGATCTACGGTAGCAATTTTTTGGGATGTTAGTAAATCTATAAATTGAGCTATGTAATGATAGTACGTGGATAATATGTGAATATTTCCTGCAGAGCTGCAGAAATGGTGAGGCTTGACTGAAGATAACATAGGTTCTTGTTTCAGGACCTTAGAGAAAAATTATTAGTAAGCGCTAGAAAATTTGAAAAGAGTTGGACTTAAAGTAAAGAGATTTATAGAAACAAAGAGCTTCTGACATTTCACTACCCTATCAAGCTGCCCTCGGTTAAGCAAGTTGTGCTGCTTGTTGTTGTTGCTGCATTTTGGGAGCCATAAATTTGTGAACAACTACAACTATTTCTTGCTTTCGTTGTTCGTTGTTGGTTGTTGTTTTCTCTCGTTTTGCACGCTGCGCTTGAAAGGAAAACACATAAAATTTTTACAGACATGCCAGTCAAGCGGCTAACAGCAGCAGCAGCAGCCAGTGGCGGATGCAGCAGGGGCAGTGGCGGGCATCCTGCGGCGGGAGAAATGTTTGCTGCAGCTACAACAACAACAACAATAGCAACAAATTTCATTTTGGGGCGTTGTTTGTGTCATTAACCAAAGCGCATCCGTAGCAACGTCTTCTTCTCTATTTGGTTAGCAGTTAGTTAGCTTTAGCAAATATTTGCTCATGCTGATTTTTTTTTTCGTTTTTTGTTTTTGCCAACTGCTGCTAATAAAGTTGTTACCACATTTAGTTGCATTATTTATGGTTCGCTGCACCGGCGCTACACACGGCATGTGGGGCGTGCCGGCTGTCCATGATTTATCAGACAACGCTGTGCCCCCCACAACAACAAAAAAAGTGTTGTCAGCTGACGTTGACCCTACAGACAAAAATTTTCTTAGCTCCCACACAAATCACATAAGGGAGCATAAAATCAATTGGCCCCAAGTTTTCCCACGTTTTAAATGCTCAACTGTCAAATGAATTAAAAGCCTGGCATAAGGCCGTAAAAACGGTTTAAACCAAGTTAGCAAGTCAGCAAACTTTTGAATTATTTACGCAGACAAACTGGTTCCAATTGCTCAGGCAGGTGGGCAGCTGGGCAACTGGGCAGGTGTCTCACGACAGAGTTACTGTCTCGTTGTCTCCTCTGGGGTGTCAAACAGGCAAACAACCCAAACGTATTTTTTTTTTGTTTCTGGTGACTAAACATTGTCGTTGAAAAATACTTGTGATAAAAACTATTAGAAAGCCTGCGCACAAGTGGCTTACCAAGTTCCCTGAGCCGCTGCCGTAGCTTTTTACTGTCCATTCATTCAGTTTGACAGCCTCAATAGAGGCGAAACGACACAACGAAATGAAACTCGGAGCTAAAGCTGAAGCTGAAGCTACGACCAAGTCCACAGCCAGCCGGTTGCTAGCCTAGACAAGATACTCGACTCAACTCGTTGTATAGAGTACAACATCATCTTTTTTACGGCCACTTGTTGCGACGCACGCCTGTCATAAACGCATCTGTAATCTGCTGTTGCCATCAATTCTATGTGCGAGGGTAGGCTGAAAAGTTGGCGGTACAGCTATCATAGTCATGCCGACAGCTTTTTAGTCAGCCCTCGTAGACACTTGGCTGCTTGTCATCAACGTTGTTTGCCGCTGCTCCAGCTCCAACTCCAGCTGCTGCTGCTGATCTAGCTCCGGCCTCATCTTGGCCGCTGTCGATTGCAGCATGTGGCATAAATTATGCGAGTATATGCAAAATGACATATTGCGGAAGTGATCCCAGGTAACAGGCCTTTGACTGCTTGCTAGTCGGGGGGCTTAACAAAGTAGGTTAAAAGGATAATGGATGCCGTGCTGGTTACAAAAGACAGCCAGCATCTCTGCTCATTGCGCTCTCTCTAGCTCACTTTCGGCTTTGTCAAGTGACACAGTGACATGCTAATTTCTTCTCGTCTCGTCTTCTATTTATTACTTCTCTTTCTTCTCTTTAGTTTTGTTTTTATTGTATATTTGTTTTACACGAAAGTGGTACAAATTGATGCCAAGCGATTGAGTTGCGTTCGCTTTTTCGGGGGATTGGGTTTTACCTTGACATAAGGCTGATTGACATCTGACAGTTGCTGGCGGAGACTCGCCGCTACGCATGCGGCAGACCAAAGTGTCCAGATACACTTTTACTTTCGCAAATGTTTGTGCAAATTTTACTTTTTTGTTTTTTTTTCTTACAAAACAGCTGTAGATTGAATTTATTATAATAAAATTTATAAATATTTATGTTACAACGATTTTCATTCAAAACTGGCCCACTCTTAAATAGTTCCAGTCATCAAAATTATTAAAAAGATGCTATACAATAGAGGTGGAGAACTATTGATAGTCGGCGCCATCGATAGTCGACGATAGTTATTTCACAACCATCGCTTGTCGACGATTTGGTTTTAAATTTAAAGTTTGTTTAATTTTGAAACAAGAAATTTCATATACAATATTAATGTTTTTTGATCCAAAAGCTTTGGTTCAAGAATTAATGAATGTTCACATGTTCTTCCTTGAGCCTGGTTCGCCTCTCCGAAACAATTAGGCGAACCAACAGAATGCATCGACGATCTACAACTGCCGCTTGTCGTTGAGATATTGTCAGTATCCGCCGAAATACCTCCAGCTGGAGTGCTGCAATCTGGGACATGATTTTCCAAGCCAGGGTGGAATCTTTTCGGATGATCGTGCAAATTTGAAGTATTTCCGCTGGGGCACTCCTTTCCGCAGTTAAAGCACTTTGCCAATTTTTTGTCATCTGACGTTTTATAGTATTTCCATACTTGTGAGATTTCACTTTTCTTTATTTGTGTTTGCCTCTCGTTCGGTAAATCTTGCTCCGAGTCCGTACTGCTGCAATCGCATGCCTGCCTTTCAGCCCTCGACACACTGAGTTTGAGGGAGTCCCAACGTTTTCCTGAAATTCGACACATAGTCAAAATACTTCATAGCTACAGTATGAGCTCGGTAATCGCAACACTCGATACAAGCAATTCCTCACTTAGAAATATAGCATTGTAACCTTTTTTCCTATTTCTGAAAGAGTTTCATGAGACGGCTATTATAATAAACATTAATAAGAATAAAGTGCAGACTATAATAATCGAGATGTTTAAAAAAATATTTCTCTAGCTATATAGTTTTCCTAGGTGGTTGCAACCTCCTCAATAAGTGCAATTACCTAGATTTCTATAAGTTGCGGTTACCGAGTTCAAACTGTACTTTAAAAGTAAGCATTATACCTCTTTGAAGAAAGCGATCCATTTCTTTTTATTGAGGTATCACTGTTTTAATAAATTTTTTCTCAAATATTCTTTAGCTGACGCCACAAATAAACGCACAAATTGTACTTTTTGGTGATGTGAAAACTATCGGAGAACTATCGATAGCACTATCGGCACTATCGTAAATGTCTGGATGTCGATGGTAGCTCGATAGTGCTCAAATATCGATGGTAGCTCGATAGTGCTCAACCATCGATAGTGCCGATAGTACTATCGATAGTTCTCCACCTCTACTATACAATTCAGTGAGAATTTATTAGAAATGTTTAAAAAGAGTTTAAGATTCTTTCTACGAGGTGTGTTTAAAAAGCAAATGAAATTTTTTCTACGGTTTTGGGCATGAGACGTGTGTCAGCGAAGTTTGTTCCGAAATTGCTAAATTTTGACCAAAAGAACCGTCGCATGAGCATCGCTCAAGAGCTGTTGAATGACGTCAACGTCGACCCAGATTTACTCAAAAGGGTCATAACTGGTGACGAATCATGGGTAATGAATCGTCCCAATGGAAGCGGCCAGAAGAGCCAAGACCGAAAAAAAAATCGCCTAGCACTTATAACCTTTACGCCTCTCACAACAAAACAAAAAATGCCATTCACGTGAAATTTGGTACAGATGTTCGGGAAGAGTTTACACAACAAAACAAAAAAATCGAAAATACGTTGTCCGCGAAATTTGAAACCTTGACCTTACTTTTTGAACACACCTCGTATGCATCTATCAGTTCATCCATCTATCTATCTATGTTATCTATATATTTATCTATCTATTTATCCATCTATCTATCTATCTATATATTTATCCATCTATCTATCTCTACTATATAACTGTTCAAATATCAAAACTCTTTTTTCATTTTTGTTAAGTAAGCGTTCACTTCGTACACACTGCATACTAGCTCCGCTGCCGAACTGGTTCATTTTGCACGCTGCTTGCAGCCCTGTTTTATTATTTGTCAAAGTCAAATCCACTTATGCATAAAACTGAAATCAAAAAGATTGTCAAATCCTATTTTTAACAGAAATCCGACAGTTGAAAGATTGCTCTTCATAATATTTGGCATTTACGCAAGTGTTAAGCATTTAAAGCCAAAAGATACTTGCTATTTATGAAATTATATAGTATACAAAAGTATCTTTAACGTGCTCATAACGTGTTGGCTGCAAATCTTAGACAATTGTTATGAAAACTTGCGGAAAACCGTATGGAAAATCTTGGCGTAAATTTCCTGCCTTCAAGAAAGCATTATAAAACCAAGTTTTTTTTTGTTTTTTTTGGTATAACTATTGTCGCTTTGTGCAGCATAAATAAATAAATAAATAGTCGTAGTTAAAATGAAGTAGGAACCTCGACAATATTTTATCGTTCGGCGCATATTTTGCGCTTGGTTTCTCTTGCGTAACTGCCGACAGCAAAAAAACAACAAAAACAAACTCAACCAAAAAAAAAAGATATAAATATAAAAAAAAAACTTTAACTTAGTTAACATCTTGACGGCACAATTTAGTTAGTCAATTGCAGTACCAAGTGAATGAGATCAAGGCTAAAATAGTTTAAGGATTTGTCAAGTTGTAAATTATTGCTAGAAACAATTGCCATGGCTCAATTTAAGGCCCCAAAAACTAAAGCCAATGAAGCGTAGCGCGTCCATGTGCTCATTTTTATGGTGATGTGATGCGATGTGATGGGATGTGCTGCTTGATTGAGCAGCACTTTTAAATTGAAATATAAATTTTTGGCTACCGGCTTTATAATGCTTTTGGGCTTTAACAGTGGCGGAGGACAGCAGGGGCTCGAAACTCTTAAAAGAGTTTGTAGGAAGCTTGAAAATGACGGTGGTCTGATTAGTTTCTTAAATATTCTTTGTGTTTTTATTACTCCAATCTAAAGCAATCCCCAAAAACTGCTCCAACTCCGCCCCTGTACTCCACAAATGTCATGGTTACTGCCCAGCCAAAAAGCGCGCGAATTGCATAAAAACTCTTTAGAACAAGCGGCGAAATTTGCCAAATTAAACTGTGCACAAAGTACTTTATATATAGTATATAATCTGAAATATAATCTGAAATAAAAAAGAAACATTAAATTGAGAGATAGAATAAAAAACAAAACAAACCGCTATATATAACCAAATCCAACCAAGCGCGAAGAACGACCTTGAACAAGTCTGCCTTTATTTTTACAATTTGTACAATATCTATAGCTAAGTATAGAAGCATTTTATATACATAAACGGTTTTTCTATGTACTACTATGTTTATATAAGATTGCAAATTATAGATACAGTTAAAAGCGCGCATAAATAGCATTAGAAACGCGTCGTTGTGTGTGTGTGTGTAGCCGGCTTCAGGCAGCCAGCCAGCCATTTAGCTATATGTATCTGTAAGTACAATATGTATCTAAAGCTACTACGCCAATTCGTTTTCAAAAGTGAAGTGCGACGGCGCACAGCTCAGCGCACAATTAGTTCTACACAACAACAACAACAACAGCAGCAATTGCCGCTACAGGCGTTTAAACGCTCAAAACTACGAAAACTGAAAGTATCTTAACTTTGAGATACATTTTGTGCTGCTGGCTGCAAGCTAAAATACGATACGATGCATTGATGACGAAATTTTCAAATGCAAAAATATGTTTAAAGAAACATTCGTTTTTTTTATATTTCATCAAGTATAACTTCACACGCTGCCAAAATAATATTAGCTGCGCCACATGTGGCTCAAATTGTGGCTTTAATTTTCTTGCAGTCAATAATACTTACTTTTAGATACGTTTGCATTTCATGAACGCTCACATTTAATTTTATATGAAAAGTCGTTTGAAAAGTTGACGCTGCTGCCGCTAATAGTATGTATTTAGTATATATAGAGTATATATGTATAACTCTGCCCCATGGCAGTTATACAAATATTAAGCATACGCCATGTGTTGCAGCGACATATTGATTTTCTTTGGCATTTTACGTTTAAATTTTAATCACTTTTGATAACGCCGTTGCGCCTGTAGATAGTCTGCTAAGGATGCTGTCATTAGACATTTAAAAGTTTACATTTTTCAAAACTGACAATATAATTTTATTTGCCTGGAAATTCACACGTTTTGCGGTCAGAAAAAAAAACCTGAAACTCATGCTGAGTTTGCACTTAAAAAACAAGCCATCAACAATTGCAGCTCTATTACGTATTGTTTACAACTTTAAACTTATGACATATTTTTTTTATCTTACTTGCAGGTGAAAATCTGGTTCCAAAATCGTCGCTCCAAGTACAAAAAAATGATGAAAGCTGCTCAGGGCCCTGGCACAAACAGTGGCATGCCTTTGGGTGGCGGTGGACCCAATCCTGGTCAACATAGTCCAAATCAAATGCACAGCGGTATGTTGAATTTATTATTCAACATAAGACTAAGTATATATAATATATTTATGTAGTGAGATAATGTTGGCCTGATACAAGCTTTAAGTTTTAGTTGTTGTTGATATTTTTGGCTGTAGAACAGCATAACTATAGTAAGCTTATGCAAAATGCAGCTGGCTGAAAAGAGACACCAACAGTACTGCTTGGTTGCTGCAAAAAACTGCTTGGCAGCTTATAAAGGGGTTTTCAAAAAAAGCGCTACAAAAGCTTTTTTAAATAAAACAAAAACGGTTTTGGATACCAATGAAGTTCTTTATTCCTGTGAAAGTACATTCGGTTCCATTATGTATGGAACTCAATTTCTTTTGCATGGCTACCACGGGCACGCTTGCAGAAGTCCAGACGCTGATATTCGTACGAAGTTCAACAATCGTCGCTGGCTTGTTGGCATAGACCATAGACTTGACGTAGCCCCACAGGAAATAGTCTAACGGCGTCAAATCGCACGACCGAGGCGGCCAATTGACCATTTCGTGAGAAACACGTTCACCAAACTCGGTTTTCAATAAATCGATTGTGACATTCGCTGTGTGGCCTGTGGCGCCGTCCTGTTCATCCAATTCGGGTAGCGATTCTCATTCACAGTAATGTGTCGGTCTTGATCATCACGGAAGAAGTACGGCCCAATGACGCCATTTTTCGGGATGCAATGGTGACTCATGGAGTATGTGTGGATTGCTGCCTGACCAATAACGCATATTTTGCTTATTGACAAAGCCATTTAGCCCAAAATGAGCCTCATCGCTGAAGATGATTTTTCGATGAAAATCCAGACCATTTTCAAGTTGTTGCTCAGCCCAATTCACGAACATACGACGCTTCTGGTGGTCAAGCGGCTTCAGTTCTTGCGTCAATTTGACATTGTAAGGATGTAGGCCAAGATCTTTTCGCAAAATTCGCCATTACGATGTCACAGAGATGCCCAATGCTTGAGAACGACGTGTGAGAGACTGATTTGAGCCTTCCTCAATTGATGCGCCAGCGGCAGCAATATTCTCGACACTGCGGGCACTTTTTTGTCTCACTGGCACCGGAACATTTTGAACTGTGCCTGGGGATCAAATTTTTCCATTAGACGCTCAATTATTGATCTGGCACGACAATTATGACGACCATAAATTAGATGTAGCGCTCTTAAAGTTTAGGCCACTGACTCCGAATTTCGGTAGTAAATTTTCATAATTTCGACTCGTTGTTGGATCGTATATCTTTCCATGATGAAATGGCAAACATTACTGAAGAGAAATGTCAAGAGAGCGGGAAAAATATGGCGTCGTTTGCTGTCCCTATCAGTCTACTTTTGTAGCGTCCCTATTGAAAAACCCGATACATAGAATATGACTCAAAAGAATCTACTTAACAAGCACAGTCTAACAATATTTTCGAAATCGAAATTGACTAAACCGATTTCTTGTCATTTCTTTTGAATTTCAACACTCTTAACAGTCATTTCTTTGGGCTGTCATTTATATTTATTAATGCGAAATCTCTAGAACCAGAAATAAATAGTTTCTTATGGCATTTCCAAATTTCAAACGTAATGTGATTTCTGAGATGAAAAACCACGTTTAAAATTTTTATAAAACTTTGATGTTGTGCATCCTCTAGAAACTCACCCTGGGGAACTATATTTTTTGCGTAAACTTTTACTTAATTTTTTGTTGAATACCAAGAAAATGTAATCAGAATAGTTTAACTAAAGTGCTTAGATTGTGGAGGAGCCATCCTTTCAAGAATATCAAAAATATTGACATAGTTTTTTGACATTTATGCCTGAAAAAATAATCATGGAAAGCTGAAAACTTACTAAGTTATGCATTTATTTTACATTTATTTATTTCTTACAAAAAAATTTCCAATGAAGATGATTTGTCCCGGCGGCTACGTATACGAGTACTTGGACGAATTGGGCCATTTAAGCTATAGAGAGTCTATGACAAAGCTAATGCATCCAGAAAGATTCAAAATTGATATTT
This sequence comes from Chymomyza amoena, assembly GCA_037043745.1. Classification (NCBI taxonomy): domain Eukaryota; kingdom Metazoa; phylum Arthropoda; class Insecta; order Diptera; family Drosophilidae; genus Chymomyza; species Chymomyza amoena. The sequence goes on from JBAMAX010003398.1 coordinate 58,881, forward strand.
GCATCGTTGAAATTGTGAAAAAGTGATGACAAATTTAAAGTAAATTTTTGTGATGAAAAACAAATGCTAAACGTCTTGTGATACAGATTTAGGTGAACTCTTATCATTATCATCTTCTGTATAGCTGTACTATTCACCTTTCCAATAATACATCTTCAATAATATTTATCACTCGCAGCTTCCTCCCAGCTTAGGACGTTTAATTTTACAAAATCATCTCTCAATTCAACTACTCTTCTTCCATTTGTTTGAGTAAGGTAGGCTTTTTTTTAAATGTCCGGACCATCTATATCTTTGTGACTTGACATAGGCAGTTAGACTTGTGTCGTTAAACATCTCCCGTAGCTCTTCAGTGGTTCGAACGCGGTAGTTATTAGGGTCTATCCTTATCGCAGCAAAATTTTTGTGTCCGTCCTCTCTTGAAGCTCTATATCTGATTTTCTCAGAGTGCTCGTCTCACATCCGTATGTTAACCTTGGTCGGGTCGAATCATTGTTTTATATATTCGGAGCTTTAGGGTTCTGTTGAGAAGGTGTGACTTGAGCAACGTTGAAAGCGAGAATATTGAGTTCACAGATTTAATTCTTTTTTTTGATATCGCTTAGACGTACTGGGGCTGAAATACAGTTTAAGAATTAAATAAAATGTAGAAAACTTTTAAACATCAGTGTTAAATGTACTGTTGGTTTGTTAATTGCATTTTATTCGTATATTGTCCAACAATATTGGGCAAAGAAATATACTAATTGCAATTTTAAAAGATATCATTTATGAATGAAAAATAATATCGCCCAAATACCAGCCAACTTCGTAATTATCGATGACTTTTGTTTAAACGAGAATGCATCTGTCTGTTCTTTCATCCATTGAACGAATAAGCGACGCTGATAATAGACCGTGGACTACAATTGTTGCTTGATTTGGATCTTGTAAAGGCTTAAATGAGGATCCTCATTCAATACTTGAGGTAAAGTAGTCCTAGCAAGGTGCAATTCTTACTAACGATGGCGCGTCGATATGACAACTATGATTTTTTCCGATAGAACGACCATTTTCTTCGCTTGTTAGATGATACATGACTAAAACTGAGTAGTTTTGAGCTTGGCGAAGAGCATCTACTTTGGTCGTGTATGCTATGAATTATGAGTATTTAACAACCAAATCGACAGATGGCCCACCCCATATAAAACTATTGTAATAAGATTTTAGTAATTTCACATTGAAAAATTGACTTAAGAAGTCTGCCCAGATTGCTGCAAAATAAACTTTCTGCATTACAAAGTATTTATATAGTTTCCTCCAACTTCCTAAACAGGAATCCTTGCCATATTTTATTTAAAACAGCAACTAACTCCTAAAGCAAGTATCAAGCTGCATATAAATATAAATTTTTAAAATAAATCATTTTTATTAAAAACTTTTAACTAAACCCAAATATTTTCATTTTTTTACAATTTGCAGGCGGTAATAACGGCGGTGGCTCGAACAGTGGCTCACCCTCACATTATCTACCTCCCGGACATAGTCCAACGCCATCAAGTACGCCTGTGTCTGAGTTATCACCTGGTAAGCAGTTTTATCCATACAAGCCTAGCTAGGGCGCCTTGTTTATTTTTTGCCATTTTTCCAATTTTCCGCTTAGAATTCCCACCTACGGGTCTTAGTCCGCCAACGCAAGCGCCATGGGATCAAAAACCGCATTGGATCGATCATAAGCCACCACCGCAAATGACACCACAGCCACCTCATCCAGCGGCATCAGCGCCACATCCGCATCCGCAAACGCATCATCATAATCCGCCACCACAAATGGGTGGTTATGTGCCGCAGTATTGGTATCAGCCCGAGACGAATCCCTCATTACTAACGTAAGTTTGAGCCAACTTTTTTTTTTGGTATATATCAAAACTCTTGGAATTTTTGTAGCGTCTGGCCAGCGGTTTAACAGCACCCTAATCAGCTGCCCCCCACTGCCTGGTCGCAGGCAATGCAGCCATATGAGCCCAGATCCTGCAATGAGGCGCTCTACCAGGAGGTGGATGGCGCAACGGGGCAGTAAGCATAAGGATAATACAAAATATATTGTAGCCAATACTTGATGACAAACAATTTTTGCGTTTTGTTTAATAACATTGTAAAATAAAATATAATAAATATGGCTTAAATATATAATTAAAAAAAAATAAGAAACAAAGCAAAACTATAAAGTTTTGTTTATTTTAATTAATAAAACTTTACAAACGTATTTAAGCCGTTTTAAAGTAGCACCTAGTTCTAAGTCTAAGTAAATCTTATACATTAAAAAAAGAAAAAAACTTAAAACACATTCCTCAACATGAAACGTGTCCTTGACTTTGTTTAATTTTGTAAACTATAGCAAATTGCCTAAATGTATAAAATAAAAGAAAAAAGCAAAAAACAACATAAAAAATAAAATGCAAATTAAAAAAAATGAAATCAGCTGTTGATCTTAAGCCTTTTTTTAGAACCAAGCCAAGGTATATACTACATACATTTACAATTATTTAATTATTTTTTTGTTTAAATTTACGCACAGCTTTTTGTATAGCGCGAAATCAGTAAAAATCAGATCTCAACCGTACACTTTGCATATATAATTTTTACTTGCACTTGAAGAAAATAAAAATAAAACTAAAATTAAAAGCCACAAAATGCGTACAGTTTTTTTTTTTTTTTTTAATAATGTGCAATATAATTTTATTTTTTTCACACACAAACAAAGCCGCTGTCAAAAAGCCAATTCTTAAAACGAAATTTTATTAAAAAAAAAAGGCATTGAAAGTTTTATTGTAAATTTGTGTAAAAATTTTGTTTATAAATAAGCTAGTTTAAAAATATAAAATAAAAAACAAACGCTAAATTTAAACAATAAACACAAATGCATTAAATGTAAAGTAACATAAGCTAAAAAAAAAAACAAATTCTTAAATATAAATTTAAAAAAAAAAAATTAAAGAAAAATTCTATGTAGTGCTTGCTGTAGTTGTAGTCTAAGTAAATGGTAAATAGCGTGTGTTTCACTGTAGTTTAATTTATAACAATTTTAAACAAAAAACCGAGTTTTAAAATTTATACCTAGTTTTTATTATGTATGTGCGTGTGTGTGTGCGTTAAATATCATTTGCATTGTAAACTATTAAATGATAAAAAATTTACAAATTTTAAAATAAAAACAAGCGCAAGTAATTCAAGCAAGAAGCAAAACAAAGTTATACATATAAAAATCCAACTTATATGCAAACCTTATGTGCTAGCATTTAATTGAATAGTTTTAGTATAGAAAATGGCAACTACTTTATACTAATTAAATAAAAGTACACACAAAAAATATAAAATTAAATTTTCAAATAGTAATATTTGATATAAAAAAAAAAGGCTAGCAAGCAAAAGTAAACCATTTAATTTGTATTTAGTAATTGTCGTAAATTTTAAATGAAATCAAATCAAATGAAACAATAATAAACATAATAAAAAATTGAAAAAGAAAAAATACAACAAAAAAATATATATATAAAAAAAATAAATATGTATACAAAAAAAAATCAAGCCTTTATTTTCCGCTCCAAAAGTGTCCTTTAAAATTAGGCATTTACACGCCGATTAACTGCGTTTTAAAAAGACATCTCTTGATGCATTAAAACCGGGACACATTAATGCATTACATTACACTCGAAAAAGTTAAGTGGCAACAGCAGCTCCCCCTCCCTCTCTCTCTCTTCCAATGACAACCGACGGAAGGAAGCATAAAATCTGTTCCATTAATCAAAAAGAATGCAACAGGATATGCTTGAGGCTGGAAGGCTTTTATACAACACACACGCACGCAGGGACTCACTCGCTCAGCTCACTCAGCCTATAGCTGTCGATGAATGGTTCCATTATGTCCTCAAAGGAACACACTCTTTACAATAATTTACACTTACATACACACACACACACTGACAACATATTACCCAAACGGCACTTACATCACATCTACCGAACGAACAAACACACTGTGCATACTTTTCTGGTTCTGGGTGGGCTGAGTTGTAAGGCGCCGAACATACTGCAGCATGGGTTGAGTCTGTGACTGGGACTTGGGACAGCGGGCATCCCATCCATCCATCCATCCAACCAACCATACCATGCATGCATTTCATTTGTATGCTTTAACGATTATTTGCCGCTAATTAATTAGCAGTGAATTCTTAAGGTGGACAAACAGGTAAGTCGTTTGAATTCGCGGATCCACAAGAATCACCACCACAGTGGTTTGCTGCTTCTAAGAACGGCTTCAATTTGGTAACAACGAAAAATTCTGTAAAATGGGCTAATGATGTAATGGCAAATGTTTGCCCTGTGTACAGGAGTTGAAATCACTATCGGAATATTGTTTATTTAGAAAGTACAAACAAATTTCAGAAATGGCGTTATTTTAAGCTTAATCTAAATAAGAAGATTAATATTTTTTACCAGCCAGTAATTTTTGTCACTGAAAAAACGCCAATTGTGATTGGATTATTCTTAAAAAATGGCGTACGAAAATTCGGGCGCGGACGACTTTAGGATACTTTGTACCACTAGCTTGCAATAAAATCCGGTTCTTTCATAAAAAAACAAAAACAGCTGAATTTTTAAGCAAACATTTTTTTTTTGACCTATCATTACTGTGGGAGCTATATAGTCTTACGATTTTGATTAAATTTGGTACAATGCTTAAGACCTTAAATTTAATTCCCATATCTTCAAAAAACAAACGAAACACAACAAATTTTCTTAAAAAATCGATTTTATGGAAGATCGGCCCTACAGTGATTGGGAACTATAAAAAACTTTCGAATGCCAAATTTGGCTACGATATATTCATAAACAAAAGAGTTATTCATCTTAAACTTTTATTTTTTCGTCTGAAACATCCCTATAGGAGCTAACGTATATAATTTAACACTGATAACAAAAAAATAAAATATATATACCTATACTTGTCTCCTATGGAATAATATGGCATCTAATGTGAAAGTCTGGTTACTCGAGCTCTTACCATCTCTAAGATCTAGGCGTTTAAAAGGACAGACGGAAAGACGGGCATGGGTATATCGACTTCTCTATTCACCCTGATCATATTTAAGGTAACTTTGGGGTATCTTCGGCGATTCCTTCTATATGTTACATACATTTTCGGCTTGCACAAACTTAATATATGCTTTGTACCATACGGCATACGGCACAGATCTCCGGGGAGATCTCTCATCTCGTCTTTACACTTCTGATCTGAGATTGTCCCCTCATTAATCCGTAATGAGCTTCCAGTCACCAGTTTGACCTACTATTGGCATCCAAAAATTTAGCAAAGTACGCTATGCTGGTTGATTTGGAACCTGTAACGTTTTGACCAAGCTGTGAACTTATTTTTCAAAGCACTTTAGCTCGATTTAAATAATTTTAACCGATTTGCCATTTCGGTTGTTTGTGAAGATATCCAAGCTATGCGTTAAGAACTTTTTAAAAGTTCCCCAGTACTTTATCACATTCTATCAAAATCGGTTAATCAACACGCTATAGAACCGCTCGGTTAATAAATCGTAGATCATATTATAATTTGTGTTTTTTTAATGAAGGTTATTAAAAATTTTTATAGTATCACTAGCTGACCCGACAAACGTCCTTTTGTCATATAAATTATTTCTAGGTAATTTAACACAAAATTTCATGAGAATCGGTCCAGCCGTTTCGGAGGAGTATGGTAACTAACATTGTGACACGAAAATTTTATATATAAGATTTTATCATATATTATAGCACCGATAGAACCGATTGGTCTTAAATAAAAGCGGTATACAATTTTTTGGGCTAATCTAAAAAATATGTAGAATTTTCATTATTGTGATGGTTCAGAGTCGTTCGCACCGGATTTTAACATCCGCCATTTTTTATTTGAATACATTAGTAATACATTTTTACAAGCCTTTGGGGCTGCTTTTATAAAAAATTTTTTTGGTGTAGTAATATTGGTTTTATTTTGTGCGAAAAGTCAGTCAATCTCAGATGAGAAGATAGTAAGAGGTGGGTAAAGGGGGATAATTCTTTGTCTTCTGATTTGGACCGGATTTGGAAGTTTCTTTGCGTAACAGTTAATTGGTCATCTGGCCAATAAGGCCATGAATATTATCAATTGGACATCTTGTCCCATAATGTAGCTCAGTTTATTATACCATTCAAGTATTCAAGTAACATTTGTTCTGAATAATTTCTAATGGTTTGGCTTATCTGAGATCATATTTTTTATTAAACTTTAATATTTTTGCAGGCAACCGCAACCCATCTTCTATGCGATTTTCGATATTTTCTTTAATTTCTAATATAAGGAAAATAATGTAAAAATCAAGTGGGGATCTAGGATTTGGTCTTTTGGAAGACTTCAAATATAATATAATATATATAATATATCAAAGCACGCAAAAGAAGTTCAACCCATTTTGCCAACGTATGGGGGCCCGAACCCGAAAAACGTTTGTGGAACCATCACTGGTAAAAATAGTCAAGAATTAAATTTGAATTATAAGTTAGGCGATACGAAAAACAAGGCCCCGTAAAAAATTTCAAGCAAATCACTTTTCTTTTAGAAAAGTACGATTTTTATAATTTTTGTCTATCCTTGTATAGAAAATAATATAATTTAAGAATGAGGACAAAATGTAAACTTAATCTAGGCAACAAAATTTGGCATTTTCTGTAGCCTAGCTTCAATGTGGATAATCTCATATAAACGAGAACAAAGAAACGAAGCATTATCTAACTACTGTACAATATATATAATACCTTCTATTCGACAAAAGGGTTTTCTTACCTATATTCTCAAAAATTTTTGAAACTACAATATTTATTCGATTATATTATAATCATTAATTAATTATATAATTAATAGGGCATCCCCTTTTCCGGGGCTTACTTTTTCAGTTAAATGTAAAATGAACGAGCCCTGAAGAATCTTAATATTGCAATGGTTTGACAATATTTTTTAAATGTGATGGAAATTCAGTTTACTAGTGATTTTGGTGATAACGAAGATAGTTCTTATAAATGCAAAAATTCTGTTACAGCCTCTATTAATTTGGGACACCTCAAAACTGTCAACATTCTAACTGAGTCCAGGCTTATTAAAATTTGCAGAAAAGCCGTGTCTTATTGACTCAAAGATCCTGAACAAATTTTTTTCACTTTGCATTTAGGTGAATAAGTTTAAGGAATTGGAGGCGTTTTAAAAAAGTTGGGAAAGAGCTTTGCAAATCTAGAGGATATAGTTGAATATGGTATATTTGAAAAAGTACTTATATGCAGGCTATGATATACAATAGCCTATATGTATATCTAAATAGGCAAGACATGATCGATATCTTTGGCGATACTTGCAATTTTAATAATTGGGGTGTAGCACACCTATTATTACGTTGTAAAAATCTATAAGAACCTTTTCTCCTTAGTTACATAGAGAGTTTCGTTCTAAGATTGATTCATCATCATCATCGTTTGGCGCTACAGCTCTTTGTGAGCTTTGGCCTGCTGAACATAATGCCTCCAGGGTGCACGATTATTTGCTGATTCTTTCCAGTTTTTTATCTTAATCTTATCCATATCCTCCTTTAGTTCTTCCATCCATCGCGATCTTGGTCTGCCTCTTGTTCTGGTATTGTATGATTTTGCATCTAAGATTTTCTTTTGGGCTCTAGAAGGTTTCATTCGTGACACGTGGCCTAACCACCTTAGTCTTTGTGCTTTAATGAAACGTACAATTTTTTCTCCTCTAATAAGCTGATCTAGTTCGTCGTTCCATCTCATTCGCCACTCTCCATTGTCATTAATAGCGCCAAAAATTTTTCTTAGAATTTTCCTTTCAAATACCATTAGCTTGTATTTGTTTTTTTTTACTCAGCGTCCAAGATTCAGATCCGTAGCATACTACTGGCCTGACTACAGTTTTATATAGCGCTAATTTACATGTTCTACTGAGGAGCCGTGATTTGAAGAGTTTTATAAGTGATGATCTGTTGCCCGCTTGGATTCTATTATTGAGCTTTTAAAACCCGTTGATTTGAAAACTCATTAAAGATTGCGACTATTGTGGAAAAAGTAGTACGACTTTCCTAAGATCATAATATCAAATGTCTGTATTAAGGGATTAAGGAATCCGCAAGAAAGTGCCTGTCCAAACTTCTCCAATTAATCCCAAGAAAGTTCACCGGCATCTCTTTATAACATTTTACTTAGCAACAAATGATTAACTTCAGATTGCAATCGAGTGATGATCTGTGGAAAAAACGTTTACACTTGAACTTGAAACATCTCGTTTTGAGATGATAAAAAGATACAAAGTAAGCACTGCCAAAATTGTCAATAAAAGTTTACTCAGTCTTTGTTCGTTGTGAAAAAATAAAACAGAAATAAAATCGACGAAACAAAAGTAAGTTCAAGTGATCTTCAGAAATCATGAATTCAATTCCATATGCTCACTCACTAACCACTCACTCAGTGCAAGTTCCGCCAAGTCAGCGGTCATATGAAAAGAAAAGGAGGAATCCTAAGATTCCGAATTTTGCCTACTGCTGTGTACTGGTGTGTTTGATTGTTGTTGTTTATATTTTTCTCATTAAATCAACACCTCGAACGATCGGACAGTCGAATGGACCAAAGACGAGCGGTCAAAGAGCTTGATCTGCTGCTGGCACATAACAATGGTAACTGGACAGATTTGTTGGCAAGGCTTAAGGAATTTGGCTTGTTGACCAAACAAGGCAGAGTCAGCTTAGAGAAGCAAAGAGGAGCAACAGGAACAGAGACAGTGCACAGAGGACCGAGGACAGAAGACAGGCAGTAAATGTCTTGAAAGGATTTTTGCATTTGACTGTTTTTGCGATTTCAATTTAAAATTTAAACAAATATGCGCGGAAAGCGGCACAGCCCAGCCAAAGCCAAAGGCAATGCCCAGGAATGCTTAAATTCCATTGACGTTGCAGAACAGCAGCCGTTCAGCAGAAGGTACCAACCAGAGAGCTACCGAGTTACGCAAAGATTCGTTCGGAACTTTTGGTCTGGTTGCGGCTTTTGGTGCTACTTGCTGGGGCTTTCGCTTTTTAATTGATATTTCGTAAGTAAAACAAATGCAATTTTCAATATGACCAAAACAATGGCACTTTGGTTTTTGGACACAACACTGAGAGAGACCGTTTCAGAGCTTTGAAGCTGGGCGACAATGACCGCGGTTGCGTTGTTGTCTTCATTGTTGTGCCTCTTTTGCAAGAGCAAAAACCAAATTCCCAGCGCGCGAATCTTTTGATGGAATTTGCACAAATGCCAGCGTAAGTTTTGGCCTAGCTACATGGGACTGATGCAAACGGCACTATGAATGGATCAAGCCCTCTCTAAGAGAAGTCTGAAGTTACCAGTTTAAATTACTTGCTGTACTGAGGGTGTTTACATAAATTAGCTGCCAAACTTGCTTTCAGGACGCGTTGTCGCAAAAGTCACCAGCCACAAGAATTTCCTCGTAAAAATGACGCATACCAAACTTAGACACAACGGCGTATGGGGATGCTTCTGGTCAGTGTTGACGTTCTCCTCCGTTGGCAAACTCAAAACAAGGTTTGTGTCAACGCTTGTTGTTCACTGGATATCAACGATGCGGATGAGGATGAGGACGAGTACCAGCACGCAGACGAAGAGTACGACAACTGACTGCCTTACCCATACCAAATTGGTGTGCCCATAAGCACACAGCAGGCGAAATACAATAAATAACGCGCAAAATAAAAGAAAAACTAAAATAAAATAAAAAAAATACATTTAAAAAAACCAAAGAAAAAGAATTGGGGAATCCCGATTATAAAATACTCTGCGCGCATTGATTTGTAGTTAGGATCATAATTCGGGCTTTGCCGAATTTAAATGCTGAGAAAGAGAAAAATAGTCGCATTTGAAATGAATCTACGATCCAAAAATCACATCGTACAATCCGAGTCCCAGGTTGAATGACTAGTATGCTAGGATTGTGACATAACTTTAATATATCCACATTACGAGGTGCTTGGAGATAAACTTAGTCTCTCTCTCCGACGAGTTTAGGGCTTTTTAACCTCGGAAGCGAATTCAGCGACTCCAAAAAACGAATGCATTAGTATAGAAAAATATGTACTTGGAGGTTTTCAAGATTAAAGTAGAACCAACAGAAAGTTGTTGACGGAATTGGGACTCTGCGCGTCTATATATATAGAAAAATAAATACGTCTATGTAACCATTGGTGTATCGCAAATTGGGGGACGGCCAGAGCTCTGTCGGAAAGAGAATGGGACACGGACACCGGTTGTCACATCTCCAGAGTCTTCTGGCCAAGGAATAATCCAAAGAAAACATCTAAATTTCAGTGCTTCCATAAAAACAGGACTATGATGATGGTAAGAGTTTCAACAGGGCACTGCACCATAGGCCATAAGGTTACCTGCTATGCGACTGACCGGCGCTTTTAAGATGGCGAGCCCAGTTTCTAGGTAAACCATTCTTTGAGGACCTGTGTAGTCTGGCTTATGTGCTCATAGCGGATCTGGCGGATCCATCATCTAAGTCCTGTTTTTATGGAAGCGCTGAAATTCAGATGTTTTCTTTTGATTATTCCTTGGCCAGAAGACTCGGGAGATGTGACAAAGGCAGAGCTCTGGCCATCCCCCAATTTGCGATACACCAATGGTTACATAGACATATATGTTTTCCTATTTATATAGACGCGCTGAGTCCCAATTCCGTCAACAAAGTTCTGTAGGTTCTTCCCTAATCTTTAAAACCTCCCAGTACATATTTTTCGGTTTTTCGGAATCCTCAAAATGGTTCTGCAATAAGAAAGACATAGGGGACTAAAGATGCCCTACATTTGTTGATCCTCGTCTACCCCTCCCCATCCGCTTCTCCAATTACTTTCTTCCTTTTTCACAATAAGGCAACACAATGAACCTCATGGTCTTCTCAAACTTATTACTAGAGGAAAATCGTTCAAGTATGAAAACAACGAAACCAAGGTTGAAAGCGTATTTTGATGATGTTATTTTTCGAATCTTTCGACCCGGAAATTATGCCTATATATATAC
>JBAMAX010003399.1:0-73120 GCA_037043745.1 Chymomyza amoena
GAAATTCACAAAAAAACATATATCTCACGAACCAATACACACAAATATATCGGAATAGGCTTAAAACCTCCGTATTGACAACCTCTAACACACGCAAAAATCAGATATGAAATTCCTTGACGTATTCATGAGAACTTTCGTAACACGTAAAACATAAGTTTCTTTTATATATAGACGTCATATTCTTTTTGATAAATTAAAATAACTTCAAGGAAATAAAAATTACAAGCGACAGACCTGCATAGATTTAAATTAGAAAAATGTTTACGTATAAATATTTTTACATATTATCAATATAATATTATTAGCGCCGATCCGGAGATCATTTTGTGAAGAGAAAAAGGTTTGCTTGGTTTTCTTTGCATATTAGTTTTAGACGAAATTTCGAAAACACAAAAGATTTTTTAAAGATAGAAAAAATAAGTCCAAAAAATGAAAAGCTGACTATCTAAAATGAAGTAACTTTTTAGTTCTCATCGTTGATTTAACAAACAAATTTCTTGTATATAGTCGAATCTCTTTAGTGAAAGGTAGGTGAATATCGGTCGATTCTTCTAAATATTGATTTTGCAGAAACAAAACATATTTAATTTATTGTACCAAAAATAATTTGATCGAATTTATCAGATCAAAGTCGAAAGTAACAGCCAATATACGTATTGCCTCATAATTAAAAAATTGCTTAATTATTCATGACTTAATGTTCTATTGAGTGCACCAAATTGACTTTAATTTGACGTTATATAGCCTATAACCAGTGGATGGTTAAGATAATTCCAAAGATATCTCACTTGTCAAATTATGATAAGCGGCTTACAAGTTACAAGCGAACAGATGTACGTAACTACCAACATTTTGATCAAAAACACAACCCTATGTTATTGCTGCGTCGAAGTCAATTAATAAAGGAATAGAGGAAAAGTTATCAAAGAAAGTTTTTGTATATCTTTTAGTACTTATATGTTATCATTAATTTTGGTTCAGCTTAAAACAGAACTAAAGATTGTGATTATACGAAACTTTAAATACGATTATTATATCTTGACATTCAGTTCTTAGTGCGTTACTTTACTTTCTAAATAAGTTAAAATGACTTAAATATATGTTTCATATAACTCTATTTAAAACTTTGAAAGCTGAATAAGGAAAGGTGAGACAGCCTTGCCAACTTGCCAAGAAGGCGTACCAAAGGCTCAATGTCCATTCAAGACTGCTTCAAAAACAGCTCGAAACATTTTTGATATCTTTTATATTTCTATATTTAAATAAAAAATTTCATTCTGACAGAATTTCAATCATGATTGAACTATGCTCAAATGACGCTTAGTTTCTTCACGCTATTTTCATTTTGTTTTTAATATCTTTTATATTATATTTTGAATTTATTTTTATATTCTTTTAGTTTTTATTTTGCGCTTTTATCTGATTTTTTGTTTTGTTTTGAGTGGCATAATTGCGCGCTTGACTGTGACATTTTTTTAACTTGTACAAACATTTAACTATTTTGCTACACTGCGTTATATACAGCGGCATATATATACATATATACATAGTATATAAACGTATCTATGTATTTTGGTTGCTGCGTTTCGGTTGAGCAGTTTTGTTAGTAAGTGAAAAGCAATTCATTGTCATTGTTTTTGTTTTTTTTTGTTTTTTATTAAGGTTTTTATTGTTGTTGTTGCTTCTGCTGCCGTTCTTGAAACAGTGGCAAACTTTTTTTTTGGCTGTGTGTGTAAGCGACGTTTTTAATTTCTAAAAAACGCCAACACAAAATTTATTGCCGACAGACAATTTGACTTTCGTCACTCATACGCCGCGTTGGCTGGCAATTAACCTTGATGTACTCAAATTGCAAACTATTTTTAAAGCGAAAACGAAATATTTTTGCAACTTTTCTTTGTATATATATACGTAGGCGTAGGAGTTCTTGAGTGCAAATGTGTGCGTGAGAAAAAAGATGATGCCGATGAATGTGAAGAGAAGACACTTGAAAAAGTGATATTTCACTTTGTATTAGAGATGTGCTGGGAATCACAGGAAAGCGATAGGCACGATTCGGGTCGTGATGGGCGAGTAAGGCATGAACTGGAATTTATATATACATATTTCTTTGGTGTCATAGATGAGATTTAAGTTATAGAAGATAGATATAGCAGCGTATAGGGTTTTTTAGAACATATTTTCAATATTTTCAATTTCGATAATTTCGAAATATTATATTCAAATAATTATTTTAAATTTATTATTATTATGAACAGCTTTAATTTTTTACACAATATTAATACAAAAATGTTAGCTGAGAATTATGATAATTAATGATTCAGAGAATACCTTTTTAAATCGACACTTATTCTTATAGAAATCTCCGCTTAGTCGACAAATCGAATATATTTCAAAAAAGAAAAAATAGGCGATATTTCAAATTCTAAAATACCTATTAATGCATTTTTTTTAATACACTTAATACGTTTATTTTGCACTGTATGCTTAAAGTTAAAAACTTAAGTTACAGAGGAGGGCAGCCACTAAGGCTGTCGGCTGATCTTTTTGCTTAACCTCATCATCATTTAAACATTTAATTTCTCTGTCATCTTTAAAGTATACGTAAAACACCTAAAAAGTTCTAAGGATTGTATGTATATATATTTTTTTTACCAATTCGTTCGAAATAAATAAATTTGTAACACAGAAAAGAGCTATAGGTATAAAACGAAATCCAGAACACATTAAAAACTAAGAAATACAATTTTTAAAACTTCCAAAAAAAAAAAATGATCGTATTTTATGAAATCTTTTTATTGGAAACGATGAGTAATTTTAAAAGCTATTTTGAAACTCATTTTAAGGGTCTAACATATTAGTAATCATAAACAATAAAAACAAAAATAAAATAAAGTACCCGAAACAATTTTTTTGTTCAAAGATAAACCCATTAAAAAAATAGTATATTATCTTTTGACATCTTTTGGAAAAAAATGTTAAATTTTGAAGTGGAGAAATTTCTAAATAAGAAAAAACTTTATATCTATAGTATATATAAAAGAAACTTATGTTCTACCGTGTTACGTGTGTTCTTATGAACGCGTCGATGAATTTCAAATCTGATTATCTTGCATATATTAGAGGTTTTCAATACGGAGGTTTTAAGCCTATTGCGATGTGTTTGTGTGTATTTGCTCGTGAGATATACGCATTTTTGTGAATATCGTAAATATAGCATAGTAGAAAATTTTTCAACACCGTGTATTGGACATTAAGTGCAGGCAGAAGCGTAGTCGCAAAGGGGTTTAAATGTTGTTTCTGTGGGGCATGAATTTATTAGAGATGCGAGCTCTCTTAAGAATGCTTAAATTTATCCATACGGCTTTTTAGAGAGTCGTGAAAGTCAACTAATCCAAAAATCTTATATTTTTCCAGATAAACTTACAAGAGAATCTTACCATATTTATACTTTAAGAGTATTCAAAAAGTTTGGGCAGTACAACGTCTGCAGGGCTCACTAGTGTTTGATAAAAATTTTCCATAGTATAAAAACAGTTTTTACCCGTTCATAATTTTCTTACTTCTTCGTTTCTTTTGAGAAAAATCTATTTTCTATAATATAAAAAAGTTTTTCATACGTTTACCTTATTTTTCCTTCTAGCTTCCTCTTAAGGACAATTTTGGAATTTCTAAAGATAAATAAAAAGTTCAAAACAAAGCGTAAAAATAAAATAGATAAAATCTAAAAGAAGAAAAATCGGAAAATAATAGGAAATCGAGCTGTTGATTAAATTCGAGAAGGAGAGAAGTTAGGATATAAAAGAGAATAGGTTGGAAGAGACAATATGAAAGAAGCCAGAGAGCCTTTTCCGATTGAAAGCCCAAGCGGTCATGGTGCGGAGACCCTTTTATTTATATATAATATTATATATATACATCGAAATTACGTAGGGAATATGGAATCAAAAAAAAAAAAAGAATAGTTAAAAGAAAATTTTTTAAAATATATCTTTTAAGTTATAATAATAAAATAATTTAAAAAATAAAAGTGAATTTTTTATATAAAAATATGAAAAAATTGCAAAAAAATTAAAAATGAATCATTTCTTAAATTTAAAGAAAAGTGGTTGAAGTTTAATGTATTATTTTAAGCTTAAAATTAATAAGTAAAAGTTTACGACATCCCGAAAATAAGTTTTTTGAGCTAAAATTAGTATCTTTTACTCCAAAAATATGAATTCCAGTAAAAATATAGTTTAAAAAATATACTTTTTTTAAATCACAATTTAAAATAAATTATTTCCTAAAGTTAAAGAAAATTTGCTTAAGTCAAATGTTTTATTTTTAATTTAAAATTATTTAGTTAAACTTTTGACTTCAAACAAATTTGTTTAAATTAAAAAAAAAAATCATTTTTAAATTTAAAGAAAATTGTTTGCAATCAAAATAAATCTAGTAAAAATATAGTTTAAAAAATAAAAAAATATACTTGCTAATATAAAAATGAAATAACATTTTTTTTAAATTTAAAATGAATAATTTCCTAAAGAAAATTTACTTAAGCCAAAAGCTTTATTTTTAACTTTAAATTAATTAGTTAAACTTTTGACTTCAAACAATTTTTTTAAATAAAAAAAAAGCATTTTTAAATTTAAAGAAATTTTTTTGAAATCAAAATATTTATTTTTAGCTTAAAATTAATTAGCAAAGGCTTACAAGATCCCTAGAAGATGTTTAGATTTTGAGACCCAACTTTTTTTTTTTTATTATCCGATGTTTACTAATATGATATAATAGAAAAAATTATTTAAGAATATTAGTTATGGTTTTTGATCTTTCTTATGGGGAACATCGTAAGGTGAATAGCTAGATAAAAAGTTCACCCACCGGGCTAGAGATGCGAATTAGTAAATATGTATATAGTATATTGTTCACTGTTCTATCTTTCCAAATTTTTTTTATTATCTAAGTTTAACTCAGCTTGGTTGAACCCTGTTGAACAAATAAATAAATTAAAAAATTTTGGTATTATATAAAAAGCATCGAAGAATATAGTCAGTCAATTTTTATACGATAGGCTAGAACGAAAACTCCTTTTGAAAATTTACAAAATTAGCCATACTAAAACCATCTCGCTTGTTCTATTTTAAAAGTATCCTTTTTCACTTTTTAATCCATTTCAAATACCTCTAACTCTAAACAAAATACGTCTTAATTGTGATATAATAAAAGCTTTAGTGTCAACTCTAAAAAGTAACGAAAATTTATTTAATCCCATATATATCTCTAAATCGTATTAATCACATCCAACCGGGCGTAATAAAGTCCAAAGTTTCGCGCTATTTTGGACTAAAGTAAAAATAAAATATATGGCTAATAATACAATAAATGGCTTACCGCATACATATACAAATACACACACACAGATACAGTGCTTCTGTGTGTGTGTGTGTGTGTGTATGTCTGTGTGTTAGTGAGTGCAGTTGTTTGTAATTATAATTGCTGTAATTACGCTTTCGTTTGGCGTAATTAATTACACCACTCTTTGGCTTTGCAGTTGGCTGATGAATATTCCAGGGCCAGCGGCAGCACCAAGACATAAACGAGCCGAGCTACTGGCCCAATACATACGTAGTGGCTTATGTTACACACAGATACATACACGTATATAAAGTTACAGATACAGATACATGGCGCAGCAGAGGGACACCGTGTCAGTATAAGTTATGGCACAGCTGTTGGGTGGTCACCGCTTACTCCACGCAACCATCCACCGCCGAGTGGGTGACGCTGGCCGCCATTTTGTCATTAAGCCATGCAGCACGTGCTACAAGTGGCAATATTTTTTTTTGGCGCAAAGTCAAACACAAACGTGTATTGGCCATATTTGGCGCCTAATAATAGTTGGTAGTTGCTTTTATTATTGTTATTATTATATGTTGTTGTTGTTATTATTTTATTTTGAAGCAATTAACGTCGTCAACAAACAGTTGCAGCGGCTTATTGAACTTGTGAGCCAAGCAACAACCACAACAACAAAAACTTTTGCGAGTGCTTTGAACTTTTGCTTTTATTTATTTACTTTATACTATAAGTTATATAAAAATAAATGGCAGCAGTAATTAAAATGATTTTTATGACATTTACAAGTTACTTAAACGTTCGCTTAAGTTAAGTAGTTGCATTGTGAGCCAAAATGTTTGCAAAATTCCATTTCTCTAGCTCCATAAAAGTAACAGTTTCTGCATACCAAGTCACAACGTGCTCATAAATATGCATAAGCCGCATAAAGTTATAAAAAATGCAGCACTGCAGCTACTGCACTGAGAGAAAAATTGGGATTATAATAAGAACTGATTTTTTGTGAAGAGTAAATGAAAATTTTTCGTCTCTGAAGATACTCACGCCAAGTGGTTTATAGTTTTCTGTACCTCTTAAATCATTTTGAGTTTTATTCTCCACAGTTCTCAGTTTTTGAGTTGAAACGAATTAATTTTATTTAAATATCTTTAGTTTCTTGAGAAAAGTAGGAGCCAATGACTTATGTATACGAATATAGGAATTTACACAGAAAGGCCTATTATAAGCTAAAAATTAATAGTTAAATAAAGCATGTTCTAATTTATATTTTTAAATAAACATTTTCTTACATCTAAGTATGCGAGATGAGTTACCATGCTAGAAAGATGAAAATTAATATTTTTGCCAGATTTACACATATTTGGCCTCATCTTCTTTTATTGCAGCTAAAATTAATATTTTAATTAAATTAAAAACATATTATTAAAAAGACAACGTAAAGGTAATTTGCGTAACGTCACGCCATTTAATCTAACTGTTATACTAGGTCTCAAAAAAAGGTCTTAATATTGCAGCCAAAACTTATTTGATTATATGAGTTCGAAAAGAGTTACCAAAAAGACATCATAAAAGTAATATGCATAACGTCACGCCATTTAACCAAACCTCTTATACTAGGTCTAAAACAAAGCTCTTAATATTGCACCCAAAACTTATTTTTTTGATTGAGTTCGAAAAGAGTTACCAAAAAGACATCGTAAAGGTACTTTGCGTAACGTCACGCTATTTAACGTCATCTCTTATAGTAGGTCTAAAACAAAAGGCGCGAAAAGATTTTTTGCCTTATTAACTTAATCAATTAACTAAAATTTAAAACTAGTCGTTCTTAGTAAAATTTTGCGAATGTCAATCAATGTCAAAATGTTCTTCTTTTGGTCGTAACGTAACGCCATGGATAGTTTTATATCTCGTAATCGGTGGTAGCTCTGTCGTAGGTCTATTTTGCACTGACAACAAACCATTTATAATTTAGAATTTAGTTTCTATAACAAAAGGGATTGCGTTTTTTATTCTTAAGTAACAATTAAGTAGCACAATATTTGGTTTGATCGGCTAAAAATATTGTTTACTCTATACCATATCCCTCTATTATATAAAAGTTTTTTTTTCTCATCTTTTTGATGAATTATCATAAATCAAGTGGGCCCCCCGAGCCGCTTGCGGTGATGGAGGGGATATGGTCGGTGAGCGAAGCGATCTCGCCATCTGCTCGCCCTCTAGTATAAAAATATAAAATATTTCAAAATTTTTAAAATTATGCGACGTCACATAAAACTGGAACTGCCAATAGTCGTTAAAAACTATAAAAGTCTTAAGTGATACCTTAAATGCCACTCTTTTTCGGAACAGGAACGCTCTCTTTCATTAAAAACGTAAAGTGACGCCAAAATGGAAGTGCCCATAGTCGTTAAAAAATTTAGCAGCAGTAAAAGATAATATAAATATAATATAAATTCTAATATTTTAAAACATTTTGGCAAAGTGGGTGTTAGGAACACCCGTTCACTTTTTTATTTTAAAAATAAACGCCAAAATGGAAGTGCGCAGTAAATCGTAACTAGCATTCACATTTTTTTTAATTTTGTCGAAATTGGAATCCAGAACACACCTTTCACTTTTTTATTTCAATAAAAACGTAACTACACATCAAATTGTAATTGCCCATATTCAAAGTCGTTAAAAAATAGAACAGCAGTATAATAAATTACATTTTTTTTTTTAAATTCTGACGAAATTGAAATCTAAAACAGACCTTTAACTTTTTCATTTCAATCAAAACGTAACGTCACGCTTAAATGGAAGTGAAAATTTCTCCAAAAATCGGCTTTCATTTTTACATAAACAAAAATAACATCACGCCAAAATGAAAGTGACCTTATCTTATGTCGTTAAAAAAATATTACAGAAGTAAATGATAACTTAAATTTGACAAATTTGGATCCCGGACATACCTTTCACTTTTTAATTTCAATAAAAGTGTAACGTAACGCCAAAATGGAAGTGCCTATTCCATAGCTCGTTAAAAAGCAGCACTTAATAATAATATAAATTCTATATTTTTTTTCGTCAAAATTTCATTTCAATGAAAGCGTAACGTAACGCCAAAATGGAAGAGCCTATATCTTAACTCGTTAAGAATCAGCACTAAATTCTTATATATAAAATTCTCGTGTCACAATGTTATGTTCCTTCTAAGCTTAGGAACTCACGAACGGCTGAACCGATTTGGCTAATTTTGGTCTTGAAATGTTCGTTGAAGTCCAAGGATTGTTTAGGGTTGAGAAAATATAACAAAATTGCGACGCAAATACTAAAAAGGACAATTTGATTTTCCAATACAATTTTTTTTTTAATTTAGGTTGGCATTGTGTACATTGTCAGATTAACTAATATTTTTTAGTTAATTGTTTTTGTCGAAAGGAATCACCAAAATTATAAACGTTATAAATTTTGTGCTTCAATGCACACAAAATTTGATGAAAATCGGTCCAGCCGTTTCGGAGGAGTATGGTAACTAACATTGTGAAACTAGAATTTTATATATAAGAAGAAACTTATGTTTTACATGCTATCGGTGTTCTCATGAACGAGTCGATGAATTTCAAATCTGATTTTTGCGTGTGTTAGAGGTCAATGCGGAGGTTTTAAGCCTATTGGGATGTGTTTGTGTGAATTGGTTCGTGAGATATACGCATTTTTGTGAATATTGGTTTTTGTGTGAACATACTCCTCCGAAGCGGCTAGACCGATCCTCATGAAATTTTATGTGTTTATTGGGCAGGTCTGAGAATCGGCCAACATCTATTTTTCATACCCTTAAGAGATAAGGGTTGCCTCTCCTAACATTCCTGGCAAATCAAGTGAATTTAAAAACTCGGTAGGATAATTTACAATTTCATCAATTTTAGAAATTAATATTGATTTAGTTATTCCTTTCCAAGAAAGTTTTCTTAAGAAAAAAGGAATTCTGCGATTTTTGCTTACAATTCATGTTTTGATTTCTGTATAAAATACATATGATCAGATCAATATTTGCACATTATACAATTTCGTGAATTCGCCACAAAAATAAATCATTGGAAGAAAATAAAGATCTAGACGAGCGAGCGAAGCGAGCAGTTCTGAAAACCGGCTAGTAATAATATAAATTCTAAATTTGTTTCTTCAAAATTTTGGGAATATAGGAAATAGTTCCTTCTTTTTGACATTAAAAAAGAAACGTAACGTCACGCCAAAATGAAGTGCTCATTTAAACAGCACTAAATGATAACATAAATTCTCTATTTTTTCTTCTATATTTTGAGGAAGTTGGAATCTGGAACAGGCCTTTTACTTTTTTATTTGGATGTAAATTACTTTTTTTCTTATATTAGTAATCCCGAACCAATTTCCGTCCCACATTTTTCTCGCTGTGTAGTAGTTGCTAAAGAGAGAACAACCAAAACAAGCTATAAGATACAAAAAAGGTTTTAAAGCCGCTCACTTCGCCTTGCCCATAAGTCTTTGTTGGCTAATTATAAATTCATCATTGCTCCCTTGCCTTTTACAGACATGTGCATTTTATTTATGCTCTTGATTTTATGTACATTAAACAATTTTGAACTTTTTTTATACAATATATTTATTACCATTGTATCTTTTGCAGACTTTTCAATCTCAGACAAATGCGAAGACTCCGGCTTACGCGTCAATGGCAAAGGCAAAAAGATGCGCAAACCTCGCACCATCTACAGTTCACTGCAGTTGCAGCAATTGAATCGTCGTTTCCAGCGCACCCAATATTTGGCATTACCGGAGCGTGCCGAGCTTGCCGCGAGTTTGGGTTTGACGCAAACGCAGGTGAGTTCTGAGTTCTTGAGATTAGATTGAAAGTATTTTATAATCGCTGGGCTATGCTGCAGCTTGGCTTGGCCTATTGAGTTGTTAAAGAATGCTCAAGTCGTGACCATATATCAGTATGGATTTTCTTGGAAATGGCTTATTACTTGATGGGTTTTAGCACTTACGTGAATTTATGCAGTGTAACAAAAGTGGCACATAATTGGCAATTAGCTTAAAATAGTAATAAAATGATACTAATAAGCAGGGAATATAAATTCCTAATATATTTCAAAGGAGCTGTCAATGCATAATATTTGATTTATAACCATATCGTCCAATCAATGCAAAGAGAACTTTGTTAATAGCGCGCTTAATAACTAAGAGCTCTACAAAGCTTTCTGTTTTTACGACTTATTAGAGCACCATCAAGCCATATACAATAACATTTCCAGCTAAATGTTAGCACTATTTCCACAAGTATTCCTTGAGGATATGTATCTAGACAGCAAATAGTATCCATAAAATGCATTCAAAATTGAATTGTTGACATGCTGCTAATGTTGATGGATAAACTAGCAAATATCAGACATAGAGCTACTAGTTCTCAGACTATAACCACGTTCACGACCTCCCACGCCTTTGACCCTTACTTGACTGACTGACGACGACGTCGACGGGCTGACTAAGGCACTACACTGCAATTACAACTGGCGACTATCTACTAACGACTACGTAATATTTTTTACATACACACACACTATATATTTTTTCCACGTGTGTCAATGTCAATTTTGTATTATCTTTTTTTTTTGTATATAAATGCACGCGCTGCTGCCCACAGCAAAGGCATAGATACATAGATACTATAGCTACACAAACTACAGATACAGATACAAGCTGGCATTGTCGCTGGCTTGCCCCGAGAGACACCCACCCATTCAGTTGCTACATCAACGTCAAACTGTCTGAAAAACTTATTGTTTTTACTGCTGTTTGTTGTTGTTGTAGTTGTTGCCATTGTTGTAGTAGTTTTCCTCTGGAAAAAGTCACAACAATATGCGAACTAGCACGGCCACAAAGTCAAACTGTTGCAAAAAAAAAAAAACAGCACACACCGAGAAATGAGTGAATGAGTCTCGTTTTTGAAAAATTTATTGATAGTGGGCGTGGGCTTCCTAATTGAATTAGTGTGCCACAAAAGTTCACGTACAAACACAGATACACACAAACACAGCTACAAACTTGTAAAACAAGTTGGTAACCCTGTGCCATACCGTTTTACATAGATACAACTTTCGTGTGTGCTTGTGTGTGTGTGTCTGCGTGGGTGTTGCTCAGCCGCAAGTTGTTTATCAAGATACACATTTGAATACTGCCTTTTTGCCATGGGTTACACGCCTTATTGAAGACGCAGACAAGTCTGCCACCGCACACACACACATGCACACACGCTACATATGTCATAAGGCCGGGCCTGACGGGCGTACCACACGGCGGCTGTGTAATAAATTCTTTTTTTTTTTTTGCTGCAACCGCAAAACTTGCAACTACAACAGCAGTTTACTTAGTCACCCTATAAAAGTTGATTTACATGCACCAACCGCAATGCGCCGGCAGGCATGCCCCAGCATACCTAGACCCTACATATGGAAAAACCCCTGAGCAGCAATGCAGTCCAAGAGTCAACACCACGCGGCGGAGCAGACTAACTTACAACGTCGTTAGACATTGGCAAACCTTTTTGGAAAACCGCATAAAACTGGCAGCTGTCAATCGATGTCAGACATCAACGAAGCAACTGACTACACTGACAGCCAGCACAGTAAAAACTAAAAACAAACACATGGACACATAGACAGCAGGCTACAGTGAAACCACGCCCATTGTGCACAATTTTGTCAGTTGGTCAGTTGAGCCACGTGAGTTGAGCCTGCTGCGTCCTAAAATGACTTGCCATCAATTTTGGTTATCTTTTGACCCTGCGGCATTTAAAGGGTTAACAACTTGTGGTAGTTGTTGTAGTAAGAACATTGTCTAAATTAATTTATGAGTGCATCGAGGGTGTAACTGTTGTATTTCTTAACTAAGCGAGTGCGCCGTGTGCCAATATGCATACACTGAGAGAAAAATGCAGTACTCAGAATGGAAACAATTACACAAGTTTACAATTTGAAAACAAATTGTGTAATCTCAAGGTTTTTTGTCGTAGTAAATTAGCGATACTTTTTTATGCAATGGATTTTGAAGATATTGCGAAAGAAATTCTTAGAAAATTTAAAAAATAAATTATTTTGACCTTCTAGCAAATATCTGTCATTATACACATTTACAAGCAGTCTTCGATTCAGTGTACACAGCTCAATTTCTGTAACTTCTTTAATTTCAGTTTTTATATAGGTTTCATGAAAACAAAATTTTAACCTTCTACTACTTTTTTCTTGCTACACTTGGAGGCTGTGACAAAACAATCTAAAACTACAAAAAGTTTTGGCGTATAACTCAAAATTAAGTTTATATGTATGTATTCAGCTAAGAAGAATATAAATAAAATATTCGGACTCTTTGGGGCTGAGTAATCAAAATATCCTTTAATTCCAAAAATCTTACATACAATATATAAGACGATTTGAATTAAAACCATATACTTAAGATTTGGAACAAAAAAGTTTTTACATATGGACATAAAATTCGATTATGAATTAAAAAAATCGATTAGAAGATAGCAGTAAACATTTCTATAGCCCAATATAAAATAATTTATTATCCCCCAATTTCGCCACAATAGGGCCCAGCTATCAAAATTTTTTTATTATCTAAGACAATTTTGTAAAAAAAAAAAGTTTTTACACATAGACATAAAATTCGATTTAAATTTTTTGAAAATTTCTTTCAATCAGAAGATAGCATAAAAATAAGCAATAAAAAAATGTATTCCGACTCACAAAACATTCTTAATCCCGAAAAATCGCATATACTATAAATAAGACGATTTGACGAAAATAGTTATTCTTTAAAAAAATTTCGAAAAAACAAGGTTTTGACATGAAGATATAAAATTCAAATTCGGTTTTTTAAACATTTTTTATTAAATTTACTGTACATATATTTTCTACCTTTTTTTGACGATGTTGAAGTTTGATCCATAAAACAAGTTATTAGTTCTCACATACAAACTTTGAGTGTTTAAAAAACGCATTATACTTAAAAAAAAGTTTTTTTAACCCATTTGTAGCCACTGTACCTGCTTGGGTACAGAATATCCAATACATTAGAATACCATGAGGAGATCTACCAATTTCAGATGATGTTGAGAAGAACATCAGTTGAAGTCATTGAGAGCCCTTTAGCTCTATTAGAACTATTTTTTTATATCTTCTTTCTTTAACCCATTTGTAGCCACTTCACCTCTTTGGGTTTGAAAATTGATTTATTTAAAAGGGTCTTGGCGCGGGTATTAATCTCTGTACCTATATTTTTTAACTTTTATTTCGGGATGCAAAATTTTGATCGTGTAAAAAAAGTTAGTAGTTCTCAGTGAGAACTTCTCACATACAATTTATGAATATTTTTTTCAATTTTTTTACGTTCTTAAAGTGGCTTCTAGGCCTAAGTACATTGAAATTACTTAGGTTGTCTATTCACAGTAAGAGTCTTGTTCTCTAAGATTGTAAATGCCAAACTATTTTTACCAAAGTGATAAGTGAATTAGTGTTCGGGTATATCATAAATTTGATTAAATTTAAAGAAATTTGTGAAAGTTAAATTCTTTTCAAATAAAAAGTATACAATTTGATGGTTATTTTGTTCCAAAAATTAAAAATTTGAAAAAAAAAGAATCAAATCAAAAATTTTTATTTTTTTTTTTATATTTTATTTTTGCAATGACTCAAAAATTCATTTATTTTTTAAATTTTTTATTTATTCAAAAGAGCATAACTAAGTTCAGTTGATCTTACATTCTACAAATGTTTGGTTTTGAATAATGAAAATAGAACGAGAAAATATATATGAACTAATGCATTCTCTAGCCCCATGGGTGAACTTTTTAACGATATGCACCGACTCACATTAAGAACTGGCCAGACAATCGAATTTATATTTCAAAAGTTGAAAACAAGGAAGTCAGATAAAATTTAATGAATTTATCTGAAAAAGAACCAAAAGAGAACCGCTCTCCAAGTGGGGGACTCGTAAGATAGGATTGGTTAAAGATACTCGAAGAGGCAAGTCGAGATGATTTAAGGATGGATAAGTGATAGATTGTATAGATCATTCGAAAAAGAGGACTTTAGAAAGAAAGTCGAAATGACATCATATAGAAGAAGTGATAAATTACATAGACCGTTCAAAAAATAAATTATTAACCTATTATAGTATGAGCTTAAGCGACAGAAAGGATCGTGCAAAGCATAAAGAGATCTACAAAATTTTAAGGCAAAGGATCAAAAACTATGAGTTACTCTGGATGGCTTGACAAAACTAACTTTGTTAAGAAATAGTTATATTTAATTTTCCGCAGTTCTATTCCAATTCCGACTGTTCGAAGCATCTGTAGGAAATGTATTCTCAAATCGAAGAATGAAAGTCTGAACCCTGAAGAAACCTTAAGTATATATCATGCCTCACAATGGGTAACGAAAAGGAGCTGTTTGGGGTATATGGTTATGATATCGAAACCAAAGCCCAATCGTCCCAATGGAAGCGGCCAGAAGAGCCAAGACCGAAAAAAAAATCGCCGAGCACGCAAAACACTTATAACCTTTACGCCTTTTACAACCAAACAAAAAATGCCATTCACATACAGATGTTCGGGATAAGTGTACCAACACAACAAAACAAAAAAAATCGATAATCGAAAATACGTTGCCCGCGAAATTTGAAAAGTCGCCTTACTTTTTGAGCACACCTCGTATATACACTTCGAAGTGAAAAACCCCATCCCAAGATCAATTTCTAGATTAGCAACTGTCATACACCAAAAAAATTGACACTAGTTTACTGCAGGAAACTACCCAAATATTCCAAAGATTAAAAAAGAATATTTTCCAACACTGCTCCCATACACGCATGTTCCCTCGCTTTTCTCTCCCTGTAGACACAGACATTATCTAAACTTTCGCTTTCTCCCTGCTTTAATGTTGCTTAACCTTTCGACCCGCGTCGTGTGTTAATTAAAACCGCCCCGCATTTTTCTTTCTTTGTCAGCGGAAGTTTTTTATTGATTTGCACAATGTACAACACGCCAATGTTTGGGCCAAGCAAACAAAACTAGTAGCCGTACTGGCCATGTTAGTATATGCTTTAGACCAAGATTTATGCGTTACACAAACACAAAAACTGCAGCAACAACTTAGTAATGGCCTTCGATAATTTTGGGGCGTGTTGCAGACAACCAGCCAAAGACCTAGCCAAAGCCCCAGCAGTTAGAACTTGCCAGTAACTTGGCTCAGAACTTGCCCTTGTTGTTCAAGAAGGTTTGGTAGTAGTCTTTGTTGTTGTTGTTATTGTTTTTATTTATGTTTATCAAGTGACGACTTGAATTTAAAATCCATCAAATCAATGTGTAATAAAAAGTGCTCAAACTGGAGCTTAAGGCTGGAACTGTTACAACACCTGCTTACCAAATAACTCAAGTAGCTAATAAAAAAAATCTTAGCTACTAAACTGGCTCAAAACTGTGGCAAATTTTATATATTATGGTCTTGATGTAATTTATAGTCAAGTCCAAAAGAGTTATTACGCCTGTAAAGCGCTACTATCGAGCTCATAAAGTATTTATAAGCCCAAATGATTTAATTTGAAATTAATTTTTAGAGCGGCTTGAAGCTTTGTGATTTTGCGAGTTCGGTTGGAAAAAACTTTCAAAAATTTAGAGTTTTTATTAAAGGAGCAAGATCTGTGTCTTATAAAGCTGAAGAGTCTTCAAAGCCTGTCCAAATAAATTTTGTGTTCACGTCAACTAGAGCACGTGCTGCTTAGCAGAATGCTACCAATATGATTTTTTTATAAAATTTTTTTTTAAAAAAAATTATATATTTATTATCATAGCAATTTTAATGTATAGAAATTGAAAATTTTCATTAAAGTATTTGTTGATTAGTCTTCTAAGATAGCCAGAAGATAATAGCCAGAAGGAAGCATTGGTTCTAATCTATCTATGATCGATAAATATCGATGATCGATCTAAATCGTGAAAGCCATATAAATTGGAGTAGCTGTGCAGTTTTGAGCATTAGGAAGGTGTAGCTGGCAAATAAACAAGATCTTTCCAGAGTTCGATTACGCAGAGTTAAGACCACGGTGCACCATTTAGGAAACTTGAGTGTACATAAAGCAAAGAAGATTTCGGCCTAAAACTCCATCTAACTCTCTTCAAAGGCATCGTCATAAAAGTATAGAGAGCATAAAAGTATAGCATCAGCTTAATTTGAAGTTATTATTATACTTGGAGGCATAAATAATACAGTTTGGGGTTTCAAAGTCAACCAAACCGATAGTTCCAGCTACTTATTTTCTTTAATATTTTCATATTCTCCACAAGTTTTTATTATCTTTATGCGAGCATAAGTCTTATTATCTACACCTTCTTTCTTCATCTTAGATATATTTACTATCTATATCATCTTCATTCAAGTTCATCCAGGCACCAAACTAATAATTTTTATAAAAGTATTTATCATCTTTACATTCTTTATCATTATCATAATATCTTCCTTTTTACACCATCTCTCTTCAATATTCTTGATGCATTTACTATCTATATAATCTTCATCATCTTCATACAAGTTCATCCAGACACCAAACTAATGCGGGGGTTACTTGGAGGCATAAATAATCCAGCACGCGGTTTCAAAGTCAACCAAACCACTTTCGTTTCATGCATCTAAGGCGATAGTTCTAACTGCTTTTTTTCTTTAATTTTTTCATATTCTCCACAAGTTTTTATCAACTTTATGTTCGTAATAAGTTTTATATCTTCAATGTCTACACCATCTTTCTTCAATATCTTTGATATATTTTACTATCTATATCATCTTCATTCAAGTTCATCCAGGCACCAAACTGATAATTTTCATAAAAGTATTTATCATCTTTACACTCTTTATCATTATAATAATACCTTCATTATTTACACCATCTCCCTTCAATATCCTTAATACATTTACTATCTACATCATCTGCATACAAGTTCATCCAGACACCAAAGTAATAGTTTTGGTTTAAATATTTATCATCTTCACACTCTTCATTATTATCATATTATCTTCTTTGTCTTCATCATCTTTTTTCAGTATAATCAATATCTTCATTATCTATGTCATCTTCATTGCCCTTAATGTTATCGTACAAGCTCAAAATTTCGCTACACGTTTTATCATTTTTACACTCTTCACAATTTTTATTATCTTTAGTGATATCTCCCTTGCCTGCATCATCTTTCTTCAATATCTGGATCATCTTCATTCTCTTCAATGTTATAGTATGTTTCTAGCTCATCCAAACCCCAAAACTATGATTTTGCCATAAGGAGTAACATCTCTATAATGGTTTTCAAGGTCAAATACAAAAAGGTGACGATTTTATTTATATTTGGAGCTAAAAAAATTAATTTTTCCAAAGTAATTAAAAAAATAAAATGGCTCCTGTAGAGAGATATGAGTACATGAATAATTTTCGGAGATGTTCCCACAGCTGCAGCTTTATGACCATTGTTCTGAAACAAAGAAATGTTTTCCTCTTAATCGATGGACCAAAAGCTACTCAGCCAGATTCTGAGAAAAATAACTTTAGAGCTTTAAGCCTGGAAAGAACGCCCGACGCTTATAAGTGGGGAAAAGAGTTTATTTTTTGAAAAGTTTCTGCAGAACATGATATTTGAACATAATTGGCTACCAAAAAAATCGATTTTTTGAAGATTCTGCAGAGGCGTTACCTTATACATCGTTTTTTTTTCGCGATATCTTTAACTGCAGTTTTAACAATTTTGGACTTTCTTGTAAAAGCTGCGTAGTGCCAAAACCATCTTGTCTAGTCGAGTCAAATTATCTATTTCGGAACGGAAAAAATAACTCCATTCAAAAGACTCTCAGTGTGAAGAACATCTCATTATACCCTGTAATAAAAAGTACAAAGGGTATACTAGATTTGTGCAATGTATGTAATTGACAGGAGGCGCGGCAGACTCAAGTCCTTTATACCAAAATGGTAGCGATTGAGCCATGTCCGTCCGTCCGTCTGAATAAACGCCTAGATCTCCGAGACTAGAAAAGCTAAAGAGAAGGAAATTAATTCTAATTGGAAAGTTCTTAGTAGGAAAGGAATTCGCCGAAAAACTATTTTCGTAAGAAAAAGTACAGGGTATTCCACTGTCGGGCACCGTCTCGACTGTACCCAATTTTTTTATTACAAAATTTATCCTAACTCTCGAGTCGTTAACTTACTTTGCTTGCTATCCTTGATTTTCATAGCCAATAAATTAAGATAAGATTACATTCAGCCTAGTTGGCTTTATCTAATAAAACGATTTTCTTAGCTGCTTACAAATTGCGGAAATACAAATCCTGACTTAATTACGCAGAGTTATAAACTCTCCATAAACGTTCTCTTAGCTTTTTTCTAACCATTTCCAAATTAAAGCGCACTACATACATAATTTAGTTATTAATATTATTACTGTTCTTTTTTTTATTTTAAGAGCCATTTTTTATGCGGCTCTTAAACTTGTTTATTGTTGGCATTACTGTCAATATAGAGTCGTCAGTATTAAATAAGTTGTTAGAGCCAACTGCAGATGCAGCACCTTTGGCTCAATGACTTGCAAACTGTAGCTGTGTAGATGTGTATCTGTGTGCCTTTTTTTCCCGCCTATATTAGTATGTGTGTGTGTGCTGAGTGTGCCCGTCTCTCGTTAGTATTCTTTCACTTGACTTCACAGATACAGATACATATAATATTTAACTGCGTCAACAACTAGTTTCAATTGCAATCATTTGAAAGTGCATCCGGCCATGATCGTCGCTGTGTGTTAATCATTTCATAATTAAGCTAAATGTAGTTCAATATGTACATAAGTATATAAGCATATATATAGCTTATGTATATAACTACCATGCGGGATTTCGCTTTCACATTTGAGTCGCGCGCCAACTTTTAAGTTTAAGCCTTAATTAAAATTCAATTAGAGCGCTACTGTTTAAACTTCTCGGAGCTGCTTTTTCAAAAAAATCACACACGTGTTGAAGCCCCTCTCTCTCTCTTTATACCACGGCAGGCAGCATTACCTAATTGAATAATTACATAGAACGCTGGCCAAAATTGAGCGCCAAAATAAAAAAAGTCATAAAAAATAAATAAAACGCATAAAGCACTCAAAAATCTTGGCCGTGCGAACCCGCAAACCACTCAGCAAGTTTGCGGTGATTTTTTTTCGAAAAAATCTTAAACTGCGTGTTTATGAGCTCCTATCGGCTCAGTTTGATCTCTTGGGGCGCAAGATTTTTAAGCATCTTTTGTTTTGTTTTTGGTATTTTGTGTGCCGGCACAAAACTTGTAGGAGTTGACTGCACAAGACAAAGGATTGGATGGCCAAAATCATGCCAAGTTGCTGAAATTTTGCGCAGACGAACTGCCAAAACGGCGCTTGGGGGAGCTGGCCAAGGTTTAGGCACAAGCAAAAATGTTCATAAGAAAAGTGGCCAAAAAAATAACGTAATAATAATTTTCAGAGTTTTCAACGTTCCCTGCTTTCTTTTTATTTACAACGTTAGCGCATAATAACAAAGCTCTATACACTAGTGACGTCACACTCAGCTTTGGTACATTGGAATTTTGCCAAAAATTAGTATTTTCTTTTAAAATGTTTACAAAGTTGCAGCATGGAATATTTTAAGACAGCCTGTTACATGTTACAAATTTTTGAGCACAATTTTAGAGACTTTCATGAATTTTTATGATTTAAGCAATCCTACCTGGATAAGTTGGGAAATTTATTTTGACTGTATGAAGCAATCAGTAAAATTAGTTTTTAGGAATTATTTGGATTTGGCTACAAATTAAGAGTGTTTATGTTTGGCAGTTAGAAAAGGATTCTAAACAGGGCTGACTCTGTTTCATAAAAAACTAGAAGAGAGGGAGGTTAGTAGGATTAAGTTTTTAAATAAATCTTTTTCTTTGTTTTTTAACGTTAGCTCGTCTTTTGGTTTTTGAAAAATGGAATCCAAAGCAGAGATCCAAAAGTCTCGACGCATATAGGTTCTGAAATAACCTCAAAAATATTTAGTATGAGCTTTTTTAAGCTTTTATATTAAAACCCTGACTTCCAGGAGTTTCTTTGATATCTGATTTGGATTCTGTGACCCCAGAAATACATGTCTAGTAGAAATAGTTTGACATTCATATTCGAAAATCGAATTTTCCGGTTCAAAAATTGTTTATATGTAGAGTCTGAGGATGTTTTGTATATTTTTTTGTGGTTGCTGAATTTCACTAAGAGATACAAGAAAACCAAGCACTTCAGGGATAAGCTACAAAAAACATCGTTTCTTAAAGATATCGTAGGATACATTAAATACCTGACGTCATATCGAAGTAAAGTTTGTCATTTAACAATTGAAGTGATTACATCTTTTTTCGAATCTGTTTAGATAAATCTCAACTCCCTATGCTCCAATAGGAGATAAAGGAAAGCATATTTATAAATATAGAAAATTCTAGTTTATCTGTCTTGTTTTTAAAACAAAATTCTCAGTATGGACTACAGGATTGAGTTTAATGTTTGAATTGTGATATAACTGAGCTTATTTTAGTTTTTGGACAACGAAGTTTGACAACGAAGAGTTTTAGAATAGGATATGAAAAATTTACGTTAAAAAATTAAGAACAAATTTTGTCTTTAAGACAAATCTTCCAAAATATAATAAAATGTCAGTAATTATATTCGAATCATTGTGTGGCTTAAAAAATATCGGCAAAAAATCGATTAAAAATATCTTGAAATTAATTTAGCTTTTATAAATAATTTATAGATCTTTTTTAGATTTTCCTTTTAATAGTTGAAATTTTTAGGAAGTTCATTTCTTTCTCCCTTAAGCAACTTTTGGATTCAGCTTGCTATAAATATTCCAGAGATTTAGTTTTATTTTGAAAGATTATAAATTTTAAACCTATTGGATTACATTTATTCTGCTCAAAAGCAAGGGATTCATTATGGTGTGGATATTTCTTGTGTAACTAATCCTAATTCAGCTCAGAAAAGCAAGACATTTATTATGGTGTGGTTATTTCTTATGTAAATAATCCTAATTCAGCTCAGAAAACCATCATTCTTTTTTATACAGCAAGAAATAAATCTTTAAAAACGAATCATGATTTTGAAAATCCTTCAATTTTCGACAGAGCAAACTTCTTTGTTTGAAAGATTTATTGCATTTTCAAATATTTTTTATAAGCCCAAAACATATAAATCATTTTATTATGCGTCCGAAAAGCTTTTTTAAGACTTAATAAGGGAGCAGCTCTGATCACAGCTAAAAGGTAATATTTCCTAAAAAGTAAGAAGAACTTACCTTATAGATATTGCATGTATAGCGACTCTATTTGAAGGCTTTCTCGGTTTTTGAATGTCATTACCTAATGATTTAGTAAGGATCTCTATGCTCAGACGACTGACAAAGTAGTCAAGTTAGGGGAAAAAATTATTATTATTGGATTAATATAAAAACCCGTCCCAAACTTTTTGACTTCTCAAGCATTCCCCAACTAAGTGCCTTTGGAACTGAAACTCAGTTGATTAACATTTTTTGACTGGTCTAAGTCAGCGCCGCATGTCTGCAAAAATCAACAAGCCTTGGCATACTCATACATCTACATTTTGTACTGTGTACTCTGTATCTGTGTGCCCCTCTCTTGTCACGCTTCTGATCCATCCGCTTACCAAAGTTCGGATTTAGCATCGTCGCTGCACGCAGACGCATCGCCCACGGAGCACACCTTCTGAAAACCTCTTCTTTCTTGACGTACTTCTTGTGGTTCATTTCGTTTTTGTTTTGTTTCCTTCGTGAACTGTTGCGATAAGTTTGCTCCAGCTCCACCCCTAAACAAGGATAACGCCCGCACTGCAAACCGGGCGGCCGAATTCGCTGAAATACGCACAGGCAACAACAAAAAATCACAAAGGTCATGGACTTAACATATTTTTAAGAGGAATTTTTGCAAGACAGCGTGCCAGCGCATAAAAACTATAAAATATAATGAAAATTAATTTCATCATAAAATAAAAAATAAAAAACGACTGACAGTCAAGCGAGCTTAATACGCGTAAATAGTTTTATTGTATTAAGCGAGCGAGAGTGAGATATTACCAGCTAGAGATACAGATAGAGATAAAAAAAAACTAGCACAACTTGATTTAAATAATACAAGTGTCTAGCTAGTAACAACAACTAACTTGGAGTGACAACGACAACCAACTAAACACAAAAGCAACAAAAAAAAAAATAAAAATTGAAAAAAAAAACTGGCTGACCGCATTTAAATACTCAGCGGTCGCAGCATAAATGAACGTGACCAACAACAATAACGAGGGCAGCTTGAAAGGTAGAGAGTTCCCAGGGTCTCGGTCTGAAATGCTTTAATCTTTATAGTCAA
Organism: Chymomyza amoena; assembly: GCA_037043745.1. Classification (NCBI taxonomy): domain Eukaryota; kingdom Metazoa; phylum Arthropoda; class Insecta; order Diptera; family Drosophilidae; genus Chymomyza; species Chymomyza amoena. Next base: position 22,813 of record JBAMAX010003399.1, read on the forward strand.
GGGTTTTGGTCGTGAAGAAGCGCAGCATTTTGTAGTGCAAGTTGCCGTTGGGCACTTTTGCATTTTTGCCCGACAAATTCAAAAGTATTTTGAACAGTTGATGAAATTTTTGTTCATCCCTCTGCTCAAAATTCTTAGAGATGAGCCGCTGAAGTCTATTAAAAGCTACTAAACAGAAGACAGCTTACATTTAAGGTTACTCAACTTATCAAACTGCCCTCGTGTAGCAACTACAGCCGAAGCCTCGTATATCAGTGATTGCCTGATTTACGCGCGCAATGTCAATTAAATTATGGCACATAATACAATGTAACTCAAACGACAACAAACAAAAAAAAAAAAAAAAAATAGTAGAGATACAGATACATACAACAACTACAACACATCTTAATAACACGCACGCACATTGGAACAAAAACAAAAACAACAAGAACATGGTACCAGTAGACGAACTGCCTCCCTATGTCGAAATTTCGCACCGAACACTCGCGCAACAGGAACTTTGAATTAAATTTGATCAGCTCAGATGCTGGTACACCATAGCTCTATAGCTACAGATACTTTTTACTTAGCTAGATACATTCTCACACACACACACAGATGCACAGATACTTAGATACTTTGCACCAAACAAGTATTAACAATGATGCATTGCTCGGTTCGAGTCAGATCGCACAACACTTGTTTAAGAATTATTTAAATACCATATCATAATATTGGAATTTTCACTCATTCAGTTGGTATGTTTCAGTCAGGAGCGGCTTTCAAGGGGACAGACTATCACAAAGCATCTGAGTGGGTTTTCAACAAGTAGCCCCCTCTGTATGTAATTTGTAGCCCCCAGGCATTTTAACACATTACGTATCCGCCACTGCGACTAGTTATGACTTTTGACGTGACAACTGACCGACCGACCGGCTTTGCATTTTGAGCGCATCCAATGTTCTTCAAAAGTTGAATATCTTTTAGACTATTAATGCCAAGATATTCGTATGTCTCTGTGTGTTTGCGCAATTCAAACATATAACTAGCTGTTTGCGCAATCTTGATTACATTTGACATCATTTATGATGGGAAGATGTTACCCCACAGAGCTGTGCATGATTTATTGGCTGCAGCCTAGAAAGTAGCTAGCCTACTGAATAAATCTGGTTAGAAGAAAACTTTTGAGGTTTAGCTTAAAAGTCTTATTTGAAGAAATTAACTTGTTGATTCTATTTTAATACTGAAAAAACTTTTTACAATCAAACAAAACTTTATACTAAGTCTTTCTAGTAACTAGAGAGTAACTAGTTCCTAGTCTCCACCAAAAGTATGAAGCTCAGGAATGGACATGCTCTTACAAGTTACAACTTAGTTATTATATAGGTCTCATACCCATAAGCAGGACCGTAGAGAGAGGGGCAAAGAGGTAGGTAGTTCCCCCAGGCCCGGAGTTTTATCAGAGGCCTGTCGTACTGATAAAACATAAACACAATGACTCAAGCTAATGGCCGGTACATTTTCTCATGGGCCTGGATTTATGAAAGAAGAACTTTTTTTTAAGATGCACTAACTTGTTCCTCTTTATAATGCATTTACAATTCGGGGTATAATCAGATACACAGACAAATACAATATCTACTTAATTTTTTATTTTCGGGATGGTACTTCGAAAGTTTTCTTTAAGAACAAGTCCTTAGTTCTTTCAATTGGGTTTAGCTAGTAGCAATGGTTGAAAAGCTTTCGTAAATCTAAAACTTGAATTCTAACTCTAGGTCTCGAATTTGTAATCGACATCATTACTTTCTATTTATATAGATTGAAAGTTCTTGTTCTTCCCACATTAAAAATGGATCTTATTAGGTTATGGCTCTAGCTCAGGCGGCCAGCAGCAAATCGGAATAAAACTGTAGCTTTTAAAAAATTCTCTTATTAAGAATCACTTTTCGGAATATTTTGCGCTTGGTACATTACTACTACTGCTACTACTTATTCTGGACTTCTAAGTGGAGCATAGAGCCTCATTGGTTACATTCATCGTGTTGTCGTTATAACGTGAAATTAGCACCTCCAAATCCTCTGTGCTGGCTGCCGTAGCAGGGGGATTGACTAATAATTGTTGGGTACCCCTTGGAGTCATGTTTCGATTATTGTTTTGTGTCATGTTGTTCTGAAATCATTTATGAGAATCAATGAGTGATGGGTTCTATGATTCTTTAGTTAGAAGCCGCTCCTGATATGGGGAAACAGACGCTTACCTGATGGTTATTGGGCTGCCAAAAAGGCATGGACTGCTCTTAGATTCTCGACTCTTCCTCGAGCTTACCGGTATAGGTGGCCCTACCGATAGCTATGCTAACGCCGGCGTCGCTCTTAGATTCATCGCCCCTAATAAGCCCTCTCACCCCGACAAGGTGGCAATCACCAAAGGGTGGCAAGGTGGTACATTACAATTGATTGAATTCGAACATCTTCAGAACAGCATCACTTGTAGTCTTAAGAAGTAATACATAGTAATGATAAGAAGATCTTAAGAAGATACGATGATATCACTGATAGATAAAATCAATTAGATGAAGAATTGTGGAACCATTTTACGACTCTTTAAGCTTCCCATAACCATAATAAGTTGTGTAAAAGAAATATCTTTCAACAAAATTTAAGTTCTGTTTAGAGCAGATTTCAATATAGGTTTTTAATAGAATTAAAAGGCTAAAAAATCGTTGCTTTCCAGTATTTTGAGCCCCGGGTTTGCCATTACAAATTTTAGTAGTGCATCGTAGTATGTTATAATTTACTTGACTGAGTAGCAAAAGTACTACAGACCTACCTCAACGATACGTAAATACGAGGATATTCCGTCAAAGCATAAGGATTGCAATTCTTCAGCGCTTCAAGGCTCTAGAAGTAGTACTATATATTGTACAACTATGTTAAAATTTCCCTCACAGTGCGATTTTAGACTGGGAAAAAGATCACTACAGCTCTTGAAAGTAAATCAAATATTTCGTGGTATTTCGGGCCTGGTATGTGGCAATCGATTAGGCCCAAATTCGGAAGAATCAGCAGTACGAAAGCTTCAGTATGTATGCTTACTACTACGGACGTTCTTCTCTCCTATTGAAGCACAGGGCCCGTCGGTCATCGATATACGAAAGCTTGAACTTGGTACCTCCACATCAGCTGCGCATGCTGCCGAGGCAGGCTGATTGTTTGATCTTGATCGGGCACCTCGTGGAGAGTCGTATCCATTATCGTTTTGATCCATGCTTTGTTGTATATGTAGCTTGAGTCAATAAAAGATGGCTTCAAAGACTAGACGGTTTGGCAGTATGTATGCCTAAGATATAAAATATTCCGTGGTATTCTGCGGCAATCGATTCATCGATTTTGAATTCATATCAACACGATACTAAATGATATTAGTAGGCATGCTTAAGATTAAGAGAGTATCTTACAACTCTGCTTCCTAACCAGTTATAAAGATGATTTCAGAACCAAAAAGATACGAGTATATAGTCACAAGATATAGCTTCGCAAGCCGCAAAAAATACGATCTCCCTAGTTAGTGTTGAACAAATTCGCCTTTTGGCAATCTTCTAGCTGCATCCTGCTCGTCGCACATTCAAAGCTTCTGTTTTGCGTCCATGCAAATCTCTTAGGCCAAAAGCCTACTACCAAGATCTAACAGTCAACAAAAATGCTGCTGAAAGCAAGTTTCACATTTCATTCATAAAGCTACTTAGTAGTCAGTGCTTTCAAAAACCCACAAACTGGTCAACATGAAGTGCTCAACTTTGGGCCAGCCATCCATCAGCGGACATGGTAAGACTTAAGCTTATGACCACAACTGCGACACGATGTGTGATAAAAATCTGCCGCAACTTGCAGGAAATTACAAAACGTACTTGCCGCAAATAAAAGTGAAAAACAGAGAAAAAAATGAAACGACTAGTCGTTGTAGTTGTTGCTGTGGCTGCTTCAAGTGAGAGTATTCAAATAAATAATATTTTACGATTATTGCGCATAGTTGAAGTGCCGGCAGAGACCGCCTGCATTGCTAACTGGCTGCGACTGACTTGATCTTGGCCAACATTACGTGGACGTGGATGTGGATGTGGACATGGATGTGGCCAGCTAGCGTTTATATTTGGGGTTGGCGGGTTAATTACGCGCTCATTTGTTGACACACACAGACACACGGATGCACAAGAGTGTTGATATATTGTTTGGACTGCAAGACAGACCCCGCTCCACTCTTTGGACACGTGAGGCCCCCACAATAACAGGAATGGCAACAAGCAAAGTAAACAACTTTGCCTGGTTTGACTTGAGCTGGTCGCGCCTCAAGGATGTGCCTTGTGCAGCCCGTTTGGTTGCTGCTGCTGTGTTGTTGTTGTATTTAAGATTTCAGTTACGCGATAATAACAATAATTATTATTTTATTATTAAAAAAGTCAACTTTATAAAAAGTGTAAAACGCGTTGAAACGGCAACAACAACAAAGACAACAACGACGTGCAACGTTGACTACGACAAGGCATTGACGGCTTGCCAAAAAGCCAAACAGACCAGACAACAATACGCTTTTAGCATAGGCCTTAACCCATGGGATGGTTATAGTCGGCACAAACCGACTATAGTAAGACCCTCTCTTTTTATCGAGCTAGATATAGATAGCTCAAGCTTTGAAATATGTTCTGTAAACGATGAAGTCGCCAATTTTATGGAGATTTTTAAATTTTTCCGGAACTCTCTTGGATCTCGGATTCTTATTCCGCGAACTCGAATCTCTTTTGTTAGTGTAGCTAATAATTTTGTTTGTAAATTCCCAATGAAGCGTTGACTGCTCTCTTTCCGAACATATATACTCTATAGCTTCGAAGTTACCTCCCTTATTAAAAATGTTGCACCTTCGGTAGAGTGTATAACAACAACCACCACAACACAAAGAGAGCTCTGCCAACTTGGCAACACCCGCAAAAAATCACAAAATTCAAGGCGGCGGCAACAACGACTATGGGCTATATGGACATATGATGATGTATTTTTAATCGATGTTGCAAGATATTTGCGCGCCTTTTTTTGTTGCCTTTGGCAGTGCGTCGGTTTTTAGTGGGTGCTGCGCGACTCCTGCAACTCCTTCAACTGCTGCTCGCCCTCTCACGCGTATTGGCAAGCGACTGACATGACTCAGCTAATTTTGAACCCTTTAAGGTTCAAATGAGCTCACAGGCTCATATTTTAATTGGCTTTGACTCGTGTAGAGCGCTCAAATTTATAGATGCTTTTCCGATGGCAACTTGTAGTTGTTGCAATATGAAGCTCGATAAACAGCCCAACCACCCAAGTGGCGCAGCCAGCAAATACACTGAAAGAAAATGTGCCTAAATGTTTTGTAAATGATGTAACTAAAGTTAATTCTGATATATATCAGAATTATTTCATTTTTATACTGGTCAACGCGTTGTTTGAAATCCCGAAACCCCGAAATCTTAGAATTCGCAGCAAACAAGCTACTAACCATAAAGGTTATCTGTTCTGAGGGCAGCTAATTTCATTCTGTTTTTCTTTAAATTTGTTTGCTTTAGAAAATTTGAACCAGCTAGGCGACAGCATCATCCTAACTTTTAAAATGTCTTTTCTTGCAAAGAGGTTTCCCATTTCAGTAGGTACCAGCAAAAGCATTTTTAGGGTCCAAAATCAAAATTGATGGATAGCATAGTTGTTTGTGTTAAAACGAAGCAGATGTTTTTTTTTTATAGAAAAGGTGAATTAATTTGAATTTAATATAAAAACCAATCGATTTTGACAATTGGGACGGTATTGATCCCACACTTATACTAAAAAATTCCATTTGATCTCACTCCATTACAGCTCTAGTAGACATAAGGACTATGCAGTATGTGACTTCCTCAGGGGTCAGCCGATGTAAATATTTTAGGGTTACTTTAGACTGTAGAACTTTTAAATTTTAACAAAACTTTTTTCCCATTCGATCTCTAAATACATTCGATATAATTCATATTTCAGCTCTTGGGCCTAGTGACAACTATAAATAAATTTGGTTTCAATTCTTAAAAATGGTTTATGTCATAGATAATTTGATTCCAGCCGTAATGTTTCACTCCAATCATAAAATTTTGAGAGTTATTTTTAATGCAAAATATTCAAAGATCTAAATATTTGCTTTGTAAAAGTAGAGATCAGCGAATTCAGCAATAGGAACATAGAAAGATTATTAGACCATAGTATATAATCATCCAACCATAAATTTAACGGATAATAGTCAAAATTATAGAAAACTTAAAAGATTTCATATCATTGATCTTTCAAGTAGATTTAAATTCTGAATTTTATTTTAAATTTTTTTTTATTTTTTATTCTTATAATAACTACTAGTCTTAATGGAGACTAGTTACTTCTGTTATAGTTTAAATATTTTTATATAATTTACTGATTGTTTTCATCTCAGAGGTTGTGGGTTCGAATCCCACGTTAAGCATGTTCCAGCACTTTCTTTTTTCCTATTTTCATAATTTTTCCTGTCAATTTTATTTCGGTATCACAAAGGGCCTGTGGTTGCCCTAAGTAAGTCGCAATTCCATAAAATAAATCTACCATAAAAATAATATATTTAATAAATGCAAAATAAATAAATCTAAAAAAAAGTATAACAAATACAGTTTTTTGCAAGCGCTAATCTACTTAGGATGAGAAGCGCTGAGAACGACACAAATGACCGATAATTTAATAGAGATGAAATTATGAAAATCGATTTATTTAAAAGAAACTGCCTAACGAATAATTTGAGCATGGCGGAAACGATAGTTTTTCAAATTGATAATGCAAGAAATTTTACAAGTTGCCCGAGCTTGGATGCATAGCAAACTGAACTGGTTCAATTTTTGTATGATAGCTGTATAAAATAGTCAATCCCTTTTGATTAAATAAAAAAAATCTTATAATTAAATTTGTCGCAATATTTCAGAAATAAAAGAATTTTTGTCATTCATATTGATTCACACATTTGTGTGATTTATAAAAGCCATGCCTAACTCTACTAACCCATATATCCATGACCAAGGCGGGGCACGCTACTGATCCCACCCCACCTTATACCTTTGTCAGCGGTAATTACCCAAAAAAACAATATTTATTCTAATATATATTTTTGATTTTTTATGCGTTTTATATTAGTTGACACATTTGTGCGAACTTTGATCAAAATTGGTTCACTTTTTTATATAGTTACTATGGAACAGTTAAACCTGCGCTCGTTTTTTCAGAGAGGCATGACATTGGGTTATCTTCTAATATTTGGATCATGCACCGTCCTCATAAATCTCAATACTTTTAAATAAAATGCTTCAACTATTTCAGATGGTGTCATCTTTAGTAGAGGATTATGTTCATTAGTACGTCTTTGAGAGGAAGAAGCAGGAGATTTGAATATTTTTTCGCTCCAGTTTACAAAATTTTTCTGTGTAGCGTTTACAAAATATGCTATCTGCCTTTCATTATATAATTTTCGATTAAACATTTATTTTTGTATTTAATAAATTTTTGTATTTAATAATTTATTCTTCTTCATATTTTATTTACAATCCATTTTTAAGTAAATTTACCAAGTAACAAATAATAAAATAAAAGTATAATACCAAGTATCCGCTGAAACCTACTATTGTGATTAGCATATGCCCAATTGCCCAATTTATCTATCCATCAGATAAATGTTTAAAATAAATTATGGTTTCAAATCATCATTCGATCATAAACCAAATATTTAATATTCAAACGATTGGGTAGGTCCTTTTTGTTGTCGAATGTATGAGTACACATATCAAAGTGATATTATTATTATTGTTTGTATAAGTGTACTGCGACCCAGGTGGATCTATTGTACTCCATTTCATGGCTTAGAGCTCTCCCAAAAGTCCTAAAGCCTGCATGTATTGCAGTATTTTATTTGGACTTATAGTAACAACGGTCTCAGGTGGGAGAACGTACATGCCCAGGAGCTTGTTTCTTTTACCGGCGAGTGCCATACATTAAAAGAAGGCCCGTCATGATTCTCACGGTGTTCTTCCCGTGCGTTATTATGACTTTGAACCTCTTACGGTTGTAGTTGGAGAGGATGGTTTTTGACTGTTTAATTCCAGGGAAGCAGTCGTTTTTTATTCTCCTCTATTCTTAATAGGTCCCGTACCACGTGGTTACCAATCCCACAGTGTGGTTCAGGACCGATTAGAGGTGTTGCTGCATCGGTTCTTGCAAGTTTGTCTGCTAGTTCATTTCCAGGAATATTGTTGTGCCCTGGAACCCATCTAATCGTGAGCTTATTCCTGGATCCTAAATTATCCAGTGATGTTCACACTTCTTTAAACAGCCTTGATATATTCTTGGCTTTACTTAATGCCTTTATTGCTGCTTGACTTTCAGACAGGATAAAAAAATTATTTTCATGGTAGTTCTTTTGCAGATTGAATTCTGCACATCGTAATATAGAGATAGTACAAACTTCAGCCTGAAAAATGCTGTTGTGTCTGCCTAGAGGTTCATAATATTTGGCCCTGGGTCCAACTACCCCCAGGCCACTTCCATGATCAGTGAGTGATCCGTCTGTGTACCACTTTATTGTATGTGGTTTCATAGGGTGAGCTGCCGCTAGAGAGGTCAAAGCCTCTTTTGTGCTGAATTTGGTTTCAAAATTTTGATTGCACCTATACTCAACAAGCATCCCATCTCTTGGCTGCAGAAGCATAGGCATATCCTTTGCTAGATCTGCAGCATCTTTCTTGGTGAGGTTAAAGTCGTCCCCTACCCTCCCAATTCTTATCTCATATAAGAGAGTACTCATTTTCAAATACTTCAGAATAAAAAAATCGAAATAATTTTTCAATACTCGAAAATCTAACAACACGCTCCTCAAACTCTTCTAATGGCACAACACTTTTTTCGCTCAGTGTACTTAGTGGCAATCCAACCCTTAGGGTTGGCGTTGTGCACTTGTCAGAGCGTCTTTTTGGCCTTGTAAATGCGATGCCAATTAAAATGTTTGAATCTCTGAATATCTTTTTGTTGTTCGGGCCATGTACTTTGACACCAATTAATGTTGCGTATAGTTCAGATACAGCAACAACAACACCAACAACGAAAATCAGAGTGTCGCCGTTGTAGCTTTTCTTTGCTAACAACAATAATACTAGCCCAACAACAACAACAACAACAAAAACTTAAACTTTTAACGCTTGGTTTATTTTCTAAAAACTGTTTTCCACTCTTTTGTTGTTGTTGCTGTTGTTGTAGGTATTTTATTTTTCATTTTCATTATCATGATCAAAAAAAGCTTCCACTGTTTGTGATATCCGTTGACTGTGTGAAAATGCAATTGAGAGAGACCAACAAAAAAAAAAACGTTTTGTGTTTAAATAAAATAAAAGCGACAAATAATAGTTAGTTGACCATGATTTCATTTGCTGGTAGAAATAATATTTAAATTACACAAAAAGAAAAACAAAGCAACAAGAAACAAAAAAAAAAACGAGAAAAAAAAAACACCCCGCTTATATAAATTGTGCAATTACAAGCCACACTTTTTTGTTGTTGTTGTTATTATTATTACTATTACTATTATTGTTATCTTATCAAGTCAAGTGAAATGCGCATAATTACGTTTAAAAAGTCTGGGTCTTGGGTCATGTAAAAAATATTACGATTTGTTGACCACAATAATGTTTTTTTTCTCTCGTTGGTTTCTTTTTTCCAGAAAAACCGTCAAGAACTTGTAAACTGTAAAGCGTCAGTTTTTTATTTTTTTATTTGCTCCTCTCGCTTAATTTGTTTATTTTACATTCATTTTCTGTTCTGTGACATTCTATGCACTTTTTTTTTTGACATGGACAAATGGAACAAATGGAACTCGGTGCTCGACGAGCCGGAACACTTTTGAAGTGCATTTTCATGGATGCTCTTTTATTCTTTTTGACAGCAGCGGAAAATTGTATTACGATTGTAATTGAAATTGTGTCATTTAATGACACTTTGGTTGGGCAAATGGGTAAATAGCAGTTCAAAAATATTTAAAGTCTGGGACTAAAGAGGTGCTTTAAATGGAAACTCTCTTAATGTTGCATGTTGGAGGAAATTTTGGGACTGTACAATTCGAAGTTTGGATAGATAGTGAGGGCTATAAACAGAAGCAGGCTAAGAAGATTTGGCGCTCTGAAGGCAAATTAATTTTTGACAGACAAGATATTATAGAAAAAAAATGGCGGACGTAAAGTCGGGCGCGGACGACTTTAGGATACCCTGTACCACTAGCTTGTAATAAAGTCCGATTTCTTCACAAAAAACCAAAAACAGAAGAATTTTTAAGCAAAAATTTTTTTTTGACCGATCGTTCCTATGGGAGCTATATGATATAGTCAACCGATTTCAATAAAATTTGACACGGTGCTTAAATACCTTAAAAAAGATATGAACGCCAAAGTTATTTCAAATATCTTTACAAACAAACAAAACAAATCGAATTTTGTATAAAAAACGTGTTTTTGGACCGATTGGTCCTATGGGAGCTATATGATCTAGTCAAACGATTTGGATTAAATTTGGTACAGTGCTTAGGAACTATAAAATACTCACGAATGTCAAATTTGGTCCCAATATCTTAACAAACAAACGAAACACAACAAATTTTGTTAAAAAATCGATGTTTTGGAAGATCGGACCTATGGGAGCTATATGATATAGTCCACCGATTTTGTTCAAATTTGGCACATTGCTTAAGTGGTCTAAAAAATTTCCAAACGCCAAATTTGGTTAGGATATCTTTATTAAAAAACGAAATATAGCCAATTTTTCTTTAAAAAAGTTATTTTGGCCGATCGGTCCTATGGGAGCTATATGATATAGTCAACCGATTTTGATCAAATTTGGTACAGTGATTGGGAACTATAAAAAACTTTCGATTGCCAAATTTCGTTACGATATCTTCATAAACAAACGAATTATTCATCTAAAACGTTTTTTTTTTTCGAGGTCGTCTCAAACACCCCCATGGGAGCTATATAATTTATCCCCGATATCAAAAAAATAAAATAAACTTGCCTCCTATGGAATAATATGGGATCTAATGTGAAAGTTTGGTAACTCTAGCTCTTACCATCTCTGAGATCTAGGCGTTCACACGGACGGACAGACGGACGGACAGACGGACAGACGGACAGACGGACATGGGTATATCGACTTCTCTATTCACCCTGATCATATTTTAGGTAACTTTGGGGTGTCTCCGACGTCTCCTTCTATATGTTACATACATTTTCGGCTTGCACAAACTTAATATACCCTTGGACCATACGGTACAGGGTATAATTAGAGAATTTTTAAAATAACTTTTAGTCCTCTATAGACTTTTTAGATCTAATGACTTTTAGAATTTTTATTTTTTTTGTATATTCTATTAATTTACAATCTATGTTTTAGACAAGAAGTGAATGTTTTGGAAATTAAAATTAATAAGAGAAATAGTTAACATCCAATGGGAAAATTTAAAAAAATATTTTCCTGTTTTAATTTGTTTTTAAATTTAGTAAAAAAAAATGTCTCAAGTAATATATTAAAAATCTATTAAATCGAAGATGCTTGAAAATAATCGCAACCTAATATGTAATTATTTCAATAAGGTTTTATTATTATTAAGAACATACTTATATCTTATACAAATTATAAACGTAGTCATTCACAAAGGTTATTAACGTAAGATTTCCAATAATCTCTGTTTCACGCCATTGCTCAAAGCTCGATGATGGATTTCCCGGTCTCACGGTTGAGCGTCCTGCACCAGATCATTTTACGTCTGCCTCTAGATCGATTGCCTTGTGGGTTCCATTCCAGAACTGCATTAGGTATCTCATTATAATCTTTGAGCAGCGTGTCACCCAACCGACCCAGTACACAACGGTTTGGTTTTATAAGATGTCTTTTTATCTCTATCATCTACTGAAGTCAATAAGGATCCAAATAAAATTGTAAGAACACCTAATCTAATCTAAGAACAAGACGTTGGGGATATTAAAAAATGTTTGTCCGTAAAACGGATTCTTTCTTAAGTGCTTCACTATAATCACATATCACAATCACCTCTGCCAGCAAATTTTTCGAATCTTTGGTCCAAATTATAAGTAATGTTTTCCCATTGCTTTGAAAATATTGCCAAATTTTAAAAATAAATCGTTGTTGTACTATACTATAGGTAAACATCCCGAGCCAGAGCGTAAGTAAGGTATTCTGGGAATGCACTTGCTTTTCAATTTAATTGCCCAAAACTTTCCATATAGCTTGATGATATGTTCCTCAGTCTAGATCAGAAAGCTAGCCTTAAAACGATTTGTTTTATTGTCAAATAAGCAGGCGCGGTTCTGGGAAAAATTTCGGAGAAGACGGAAGAAATTTCATTCTGAATATGATTTCTAGCTCAACATGCTGAACAATTTTAAGATTTTTAGTAAATTCTGATAGCTTATATATTATTAAACATGATTAGTTCTGTGAAGCTGGTGTTCCTGAAAAAGTAGCCTATGATTCCCAAGTATAACCCACTTGTAAGTAGAAAATTGGAATATCTAACTATAGAATATTGTTTGGAAGAAGATGCAAGTTGCACTTCGCTTATTACCAAAAAATTAAAAGGATTTAAGATTTATAGTGCTTATATAAATGACATGCTTTAGAAATGCCCGGGCAATATAATAAAAACTCTTCCGACGAAAGATTTCTTCTTCTTAACACATCAACGTTTTTTTGCTTCTTAATATAATAATACCTAAAAACATTGGGGTAACGAACACTTTTTTTTATTTGAAAGATCTTGACTTCATGGGATATACTCGTATACTTATAATATTAATCCTCCTAACATATCTTCTTTAAGTTGCTCTTTTCAAGAGCGATGAAGCTTTGCTATCGTTAATTATTCTCTAGCTTTTATCTAAAAATATTACTAAGCAATTCCCTCTCTAATTTAATTATCATGCTCGATAACATATCTCTTTAAAGTTGTTTCTTCCAAGAGCGCTAAAGCTTTTGTAAGCCTTAATAAGCATTTAACTATTCACTAGCTTTAGATCATATCTAAGATCATATTTCAAGAGCTCTGAAGCTTTGCTAGCCTTAACTATTCTATAGCTTTTATCTAAAAATATTGCTTAGCGAATCCCTCTCTAATCTAGTTATTATACTCCATTAGATATGTCCCCTAAAGTTTCTTCTACCAAGAGGATTAAAGCTTTTCCTAGTCTCAATAATTATTTAACTATTCCCTAGCTTTAGATCATATCTAAAAATATTATTCAGCACTCGCCACATTCCCCAAAACTCAGCGATTCCCTCTCTAATTTAATTTTGGCCATTCCAATTTTTGGCATGACACAGCATTAGCTAAAAGTCCATTAGGAATATAGATAGTAAGTAGTACATCTATAGAGTCAACTGCTATAAAACAAAGCGAAATTAAGTATGACTAACTATTTGCAGTGATTGTAAAAATTCAAAGCACTGACTAAACGAGAACCGAGCAGCGTCTTGATGAAATATTTCAGCATAGTTCCAAATACTATACTATAAGTTGGATTTTTTTCGTGCAAAGTTCTGTAAGTTTGTCAGAACTAAACAGCATGAGATACACTGAGAAAAAGTTGGGTGTCAGATCCAATTGTAATAAAATGCTAAATTCAAACAGCAGCAGGGAAGCTTTATAATAATCTCTTAGGAAGCACTCTACACGGAACCACTAAGTCTTCGGGGTTAGATTAGCAAATGTTTATGTTTGCACTATGCTCCACTAGGAGAAGAGGATAGCAAGAAAAAGAAGAAGAAGCTTCACTGGGACAATAGGATAGCAAGAAAAAATGGCGGACGTAAAGTCGGGCGCGGACGACTTTAGGATACCCTGTACCACTAGCTTGTAATAAAGTCCGATTTCTTCACAAAAAACCAAAAACAGAAGAATTTTTAAGCAAAAATTTTTTTTTGACCGATCGTTCCTATGGGAGCTATATGATATAGTCAACCGATTTCAATAAAATTTGACACGGTGCTTAAATACCTTAAAAAAGATATGAACGCCAAATTTATTTCAAATATCTTTACAAACAAACAAAACACATCGAATTTTGTATAAAAATCGTGTTTTTGGACCGATTGGTCCTATGGGAGCTATATGATCTAGTCAAACGATTTGGATTAAATTTGGTACAGTGCTTAGAAACTATAAAATACTCACGAATGTCAAATTTGGTCCCAATATCTTAACAAACAAACGAAACACAACAAATTTTGTTAAAAAATCGATGTTTTGGAAGATCGGACCTATGGGAGCTATATGATATAGTCAACCGATTTTGTTCAAATTTGGCACATTGCTTAAGTGGTCTAAAAAATTTCCAAACGCCAAATCTGGTTAGGATATCTTTATTAAAAAACGAAATATAGCCAATTTTTCTTTAAAAAGTTATTTTGGCCGATCGGTCCTATGGGAACTATATGATATAGTCAACCGATTTCGATCAAATTTGGTACAGTGATTGGGAACTATAAAAACTTTCGATTGCCAAATTTCGTTACGATATCTTCATAAACAAACGAATTATTCATCTAAAACGCTTTTTTTTTTCGAGGTCGTCTCAAACACCCCCATGGGAGCTATATAATTTATCCCCGATATCAAAAAAATAAAATAAACTTGCCTCCTATGGAATAATATGGGATCTAATGTGAAAGTTTGGTAACTCTAGCTCTTACCATCTCTGAGATCTAGGCGTTCACACGGACGGACAGACGGACGGACAGACGGACAGACGGACATGGGTATATCGACTTCTCTATTCACCCTGATCATATTTTAGGTAACTTTGGGGTGTCTCCGACGTCTCCTTCTATATGTTACATACATTTTCGGCTTGCACAAACTTAATATACCCTTGGACCATACGGTACAGGGTATAAAAAGAAAAAGAAGAAGCTTGACTGAATGTAATTTATAGTAGAAAATATTGTGATTTTAGCTCAAATCCCAGATAAAGTGCTGATATGAAAAGAGGATGAAAAAAAAATATAGAAATAGGAACAGATATCAGGCTTCCCAATGGAAATATATATTTTTTTCAACTTGAGATGCCTGTATCTCGGAAACTAGAGAATTAAATAAATACCTATAAAGAGCACTTCTAGACTTCTAGCTTTCAATTCAATTCAATTTATTACACCTTTATAATATTACAGAGTCTCAAAAGTAGCTATACCTTCAAAACTAGAATAGCTGAAAAAAATTTAAGTAGATTATAAATGCTAGAAATTTGTAATGTTCTATGATATAATAAAAAATATCCATAGAAAAAAAGAAAGTGTATTTTTGAATCAATATCATCATCATCATTAGAAACCAATATGCTGGGAATTCGAAAGCTAAGAATTTTACACTAGAAGAGGTGGAAAACAATTTTCTGTTTCAGAGTCTTTCTTAACTAATACTACTTTAAGAAACATTTCAAAAATTTAATCTTATATATAAAATTCTCGTGTCATAATGTTAGTTACTATACTCTTCCGAAACGGCCCGACCGATTCGCATGCAATTTTGTGTGCCTATTGGGTAGGTCTAAGAATTGGCCAACATCTATTTTTCATACCCCGAATTGATAAGGGTTGCCACCCCTAACATTTTTTTTTTAATTTTTACTAAACTCCTCCGAAACGGCTACACCGATTCTCATGAAATTTTGTATGCCTATTGGATAGGTCTGAGAATCGGCCAACATCTAAGTTATAAGGGTTGCCAATCCTAACATTTTTTTTAATTTTTCGACAAATTTTTTTATATTTTATTTTATTTTTTTGTGTAGCATTGTGTACATTGTCAGATTAACTAATGGTAATGTTTTACGTGTTACGGGTGTTCTCATGAACGCGTCAAAGAATGTCAAATATAATTTTTGCGTGTGTTAGAAGTTGTCAATTCGGAGGTTTTAAGCCTATTCCGATGTGATTGGGTGTATAGGTAAGTGAGATATACGCATTTTTGTGAATGTCGTGAATATAGCGTAGTAGAAAATTGTTCAGCACCGGATATTGGACATTAAGTGCAGACAAAAGCGTAGTCGCAAAGCGGTTGAAATATAGTTTCTGTGGGGCATAAATTTATTAGAGATGCGAGCTCTCTTAAGAATACTTAAGTTCATCCATACAGTTTTTTAGAGAGTCATGAAAGTCAACTAATCCAAAAATCTTATAATTGTCTAGATAAGCTAAATAGAGAATCTTACGATGTTTATACAGTTTAAGAGTGTTCAAAAAGTTTGGGCAGGACGACGTCTGCTGGGCTCAATAGTTTCTTATAATTTTAAGTATCTGTACATCAGAAACTATACGAGCTAACGAAAAAAAAACCTTTTTTAGCCAACTTTTTTGCCAAGTGTAGTCATGTATACTACTAGAAACTGCACTTGCTGGGTCTACGCTACGTTGCTGTTCTATCTGCTAAGAATCTAACCTTGACAATTGTTGATCAAATGCTGCCGCCGATTTATTGTTGAAAATATATTTTTTTTATGTTACTTTTTGTTTTTCATAATAAAAATATTTGCCGCTGTTGTTATTGTTCTTGTTGTTGTTGTTGTTGTACTACTACTGACGCTGAATTGTTTAGTAGCAGCTGTTGTTGTTGTTGTCGTTGTTGTTGTAGAGCGGCAGTTGATGGATTACAAAGGCGCAACTAAAAAACTGACTCAGTTTTAGTTTTTTGCACGCTTTACAACAACAACAACAACACCAACAAATTAGAATTACAAAATTTCAAGGCTTTGCAGGTGAATCAAACAACGGCCAGATTCATTCAGTCAGTTCGTCAGTCTGTCCGTCCGTCCGTCCGTACGTCATTCCGTTGCCATAGCCAGTTCCAGTCAGCTACAGCTCAAAAGTGGCTTTGGGGCGTTGTTGTTTTTTTTTTTTTGCTTTTTTTTTGTTTAAAGGTTTTTGTTTTCCATAGCTCACTTCACTTTGCAGCGTTGGCTAAACATGGGAACAGTTTCCGGATTTGACATTGTTGCACAACACTACGAAAAAAATATTTAAAATCCACTCAAGAAACTAGTTTCTAAAGCTTTTTGTCTAAAAAGCTCTGCCGGATGTACGTCAAGCTAGCAGCATCCGTTGCCCGTGCCTGCATATCACGTATGCGCCATGTGTGCCTGCAACATTCTTAATTGTTTCTGGCTAGATCCCTATAAAGGCATATGCTCAGGCTTGGCCATAAAGTACTAATTGAATTAGTGGCGAGCTTAATTTGGCAGCCGGTAAGCGCTGACTTTGGCCAAAGGCATGTCTG
The DNA here is from genome assembly GCA_037043745.1 of Chymomyza amoena. Classification (NCBI taxonomy): domain Eukaryota; kingdom Metazoa; phylum Arthropoda; class Insecta; order Diptera; family Drosophilidae; genus Chymomyza; species Chymomyza amoena. The sequence goes on from JBAMAX010003399.1 coordinate 40,178, forward strand.
AACATTGTTCCAGCAGTTCGCAGGAAAACCCAAGCGTACCGTTTTAGCCATATTGTACGCCGTTAGCTAACTGTCGGCTGCTAACAACTTTATCAGTTAGCTATAACATTTGATATAGTTTTGATTTCCCTGCTGACTTTGCACGATTTCTGCTATATAATTGTCAAACATGTGCGGCATGTGCGCAGCTCACTCACTTTGGCACCTTACAGCAAAACGGGCTAAAAACCTCTTTCTCTTAAATAGCGCTGGTTATGGCCTGGCCAAGACGTGACAGAAAGCCGCGACTTGACTGGCAAACTGACTGTCCAATGCAGCAACAAAAAAACAGCTGGTGAAATGCTGCACATGAGCATGCCTGACAACGATTAAGCAATCATAAGAGTTGCAGCTAAAGTTGCAACTCCGCTTGGCAGTTGCAGCATGCGACGACGCGTTGCAGCCTGTCGAGCCTGTGCCTATATAGAAATTAGATCAATATCTTTATTTATTTATAAATTGTTTTCAACTCAGACTCATTTCTCATTACGGCCAACGCCAACATCAACACGTTAATTGCATGACGTTAGATGCGCGATGCGCAGCTCGCGACGTAGCTCCAGCCCCCATGGGCGCTTGGGTTATACAATATACTATATAGTAAACATCCCGAGCCAGAGCGTCATCTTAATTGCATATTTATTGTTTATTAAGCAGCAGTGCTTCCCGCGGGCCCTGCTACAAAAGCAAGGTCTTTCATTTCATAACTGGCTTTGCTCTGCTCCATGGCTCTACGTGTCTTGAGGGAACTCTCTGCTTCGTTTCATTCAGTTTTTACGCATTGCCTATATATGCATAAATTAATGAGCGTGCCATTCATTGTGTGTCTGAGCTGGCTCTTGCCATTGATAAAGATCAATGGCGTCGCTGACATTGACTCCTCGTACAAGCTTCTGCAGTACTGTCGTCTAACTGCTGACCATATGCAGCTTATACTCTCAGGGGGGACTAGAGTGTGACCCAAAATGGCAGCTAGACGCATATTTTGCATGACATTGGCAGTATGCCTAAGCTCACTGAGCCTGCTATGCCATAAACTGTTGACGACAGCAACTCCCACGGCCATTGGTGCGGGAAGAGTCGCTTGGTCACGTAGCTCAATAATGCTGTTACAGATAACACTTATGTTCACTACTACCTACGACATTCTTTCTCCTGCGAAAGCAACTAGCACGCACATAAACTGCTTCCAATTGGGATCAAGACTGTAAAAGTTATCTGACTCATTAAAGGAATTCCTTCGTCTAGTCTTGGCGATTTGTGAGCACCCTGCATCCATCAATTCTTTTTTTCTGGCTGCCCATGACGTCTTTATTCTACTTTGCGGTATTCCTCAGTCCCTGCCATATCAATCGTTAGTTTGTAATCTAAATGGCCGGAAGGAAATCGTTTATTGAGTTTCTTAAGGGGCTCATCAATGTTTACGCAAAGAAGAGATCCCACAGGAAAGAGGCCTCCCCACTTCTCGTCAATCGCTATCTCTACAACATTGCATCTCATCCCTAGTGATGAAGCTAGTTTAACATGCTGGTGACTACTCATGTTGACGTATTACTACTAGAAATTCTCATCAACCTTATCTTCTATATTCATCAAGATTATCATGAATCTTGATGATCTATTGTAAACTGTCATAATATCATGACAGTTTACAATAGAATAGCTGTATCTGGAGCAAGGATAAAGAAGTCATGGCGAGTGCATATAAAGCACTGCGACACCCACTATCTGAAGGAGTCTTCTGATAGGGCAATAGCCTGTAACTGTCTCCCACCGTCTAGTTGGACTATATTAAGAAGTGAAGCGAGGGGTTAACCCATCCATTTTTCGTTCACTCCAGTCAGGAACCTTTTCTTATGCGTTCATGTCAGCTAGGCTCGAAACTGTTACACACAACCTCCGTAACAAACAGTCGACATTTCTAAGGCAGCTCTCTCTGGCCTTCCCAATGACTGCTGCGGATGCACAGAGTCTGTGAAGTGCGCATCATAAGCCGCATCAGTACAACCCAAAAGACCACCCATTGAGCCATTCCATGCAAACCTGCCTAAACATCAAAAAGATCCGAAGCTACCTAATAGCTACGCGATGAGACTAGGCCCAGTAGTCATCCCAATCCGTTCTAAATGCAGCACCCACCTCTTTGAGTGTCCTGCGCAGCCCATAGGCCTCACATCATCATCGCTCTAAAATAATCGAGGGGTTTGTCCAAAGCCTGACCGCCTTTGTTTCTAAATTTTCTCCACTCCTATTTCCACCATGGCTCCCAACTATTACGTTACTACAGCGTAACTAACACCAAAAAGCTGCTAGTTAACAAGTTATGGTAACAAATTAAATCCACTGACTTTGGCCCTCTAAAATAGGCGTAGTTGCAATTGGCAGCCGGCCGGTAGCAACAAATAAAGACGCGTGCGTGCCACATGAGGCAACAACGGGTTAAAGGTGCACTTGTGCCAGCGGCTACATGTTTCAACTTTGCTCCAACTGATAATGATGATGATGAGTAGTGGCCTAAGCTTCATTACTGCATCGATGTGCTTTCAATTTGTCCAGCAATGGCTATGGCTTAGTGTTAACTTGCGTTCATTTGGCAGTCACTGTTCGAGGCCTGTCTGGCTGGACTGGCGTTGTTGGCCTTGAAGCCTTGCAGCGTTTTGGTTTCGGTTTTATTTTTTCCCATTTTTTTTTTTTTTCGTTGTATTTTCATGGATTACGTTGAAACCTTGATGCTTTCTAGTGTTCATACAAGTACAAGCTACATGTATGTTTTTGTTGTTGTTTTTTTTTCGGCGCTTTTGGCTTGCGTATTGGGGGCGTAGCCCCAAACAGCCCGCAACGATTTTATTTGGAAATCAGCTTTGTTGCACCTACCTAGCAAGCCATGGCGAAAGGGTACGACAACATGGGCTTTAGAGGGCAGGCTGAAAAGTTATGGGTCTGTAAGAGGGAAAAATATATATGTATGATCCAATGGTTCCGCGAGGGAGCAAAGGAACGCATCGGGGTTCCGTCATTTCCCTCTGTCAAGCGCCAACCTCTTGACTTCGCTTCAGTTGGTTCTGAATACTTCAGCTTCCAGATTCTAGTTGAATGCTGGTCTGCTTCTGCCCGGACTGCCTTGAAGGTTCTAGTCGGTGGCGGGTGATGTCGATTGGGTCTCTTCTTAGCGCTCTCCCAATCCAGTCCCATTTCCTTTTCAGGGTTTCAAGGCGCATTAGTATCTGGTTGCAGCGAGTAAGCATTTGAAATCGTTCTAGGCCAGAAAACTCTCAAGATTTTTCGGAGACAGCGGTTGATAAAAATTTGCAGCGTTTTTGAGGTCAGAGTCTGGCAATGTTCCAGGTTTCGCAACCATACAAAAGATTGCACTTCACATTGGAGTTAAATATTTATGAAAAAGGGAAAATGGCTGTTGCCTTATTAATTGCCAGTATCCTTCAAGTAGGAGTTCTTTATACCATTCTATCAACTGTTTGATAAATTTTAGACATGAAAGCTCGTAGTATCGTAATATCTTTGCAGCAGTATAAATTATAATTTGTATTACAATGATTATTCACTATTGTGCAGATGGGATCAACGTCAAGTCATTGAGGTAAACTCAAGCCTATCATTGCAGACTGAGAACATTCGTGGTCGTTTTTTTTTATTATTGTTTTAATTTAGCAACAAATCAGCTCAGTAGCTCTTTACATTTTCCGTTCATTACGATATATCCAATATAAACAATGGTTTTTTCTGGTAGACCCTCCCTCGTGTTCATTCGTATCGATACTTGGAGTCCTTTGGAGCGTGATGATGCTTCACCAGGTTTATTTACTTTTTTGAAGCATCTCAGAAAATAATAATATCTATTAAACAACATCAAACACTTCTCTACCACTCGGTTTCCCTAGTCGTAGTTTCTTTGAACAATGTTGAGGGAGCTCCTTTAATTCCAAGCATTTAAAACGTCAATAAATAACACCAATACTCCCACAGATCGCCTACTTTTCAGCCTGCCCTCGCAGCTTTTGTTTTAAGTTTTCAAGCTGCTGCTGCTAACAAGTCCCAAAACGAAAGACTTAAGCAACGAACTTGCTGTCAGAACTTAAGTTTTGTGCCAGCCCAGTTCGGGCTCGGGACTCTCTCAGCTTTGTAGTTTGCATGTCGTCTCTGTAAGTGTGAGTGTGTGTGTGAGAGAGAGTGTATCTGTGTGTGCTCTCTCGCTTTTTGCTTTAATGAGCAACTGTACCTGTTGTCTATTTTTGTATCTTGTAGTACGCACGGTGTGCGTGACACTTGACTTCGGGCCATGTACCTGATGATAAACAAGCAGCCACAACATTTTCAAAAGAAAAACTTTATTTTTTTTATACACAATATTATTTTTTTTTGCCACGACATGGCATTGTTTAAATTTTTTTTTGTTTTTAAAGTCATTGCCTGCCTGCTGCTTGACGGCGGTCTAAAGTCTTTAGACTTGCCTGCATACAAAATTATAAACAAATTTTTAACGTTGTTGCTTTTGTTGCTGCTGTTGTTGTTGTTGTTGTTATTGTTGCGCGCTGGCAAAACACAATTGCATGCAATGTTAAAATTTTCCAACAATGAGCAGAAACAACAACAACAGCAACAGCAACTGGAGTAATAACAATAATAAAATGAAAATGCTACGGCCGGCAAGTTGCGTAATCCGTCAACCATGGCAGTCAAAAAACAAAAAAAAAAATAACCAAAGCAAGCGGCTAACATTTTTGCGCTGTGTTTCTTAAAGTGGGTTGCGGTTTTCTTGTGGCACGCACACAAACACAGTTGCAACAACAACAATACAAACACACGAAGTTGCCAACTTTGTTGCAGGCTCCGTTTGCACGTTTGCAATGCAAAAACCAAAAAGTTTTCAAAGAACAAAGTAAAAAAAAAAATAACCGCGGGGACAACCCACAACGGAATACACTGCACGCATTTCCTGAAAAATTCTAGTATGTACATATATAGTATGTATCTTTTATATACCTACATAAACGTGTTTGAGTGTATCAAATGTGGAATTTTAATTGTCTAGTAAAACTGTTTATTACTGAGACTAATTTTGTGAATAACTATTAAAAAAGTGTCTCCAACTCTAGAAGCAAATGCTTGCAATATGTTTAAATTTATATAGGGTGTTTTTTTTATTTTTGAATTTTGTGATTTTAGCAAATTCTTAAGAGGACACACTGGTTGGTAGGAAACCACGCATCCAAGTTGAATGCTCCCCACCATGACTGTAGAAGCTATAGCGATGAAGAGGAGCTGGAGACGGTGGAAAACTTCTTCTGTCACTACCCTGGACTGGGCAGTAAAAGATTTAGCTTCCTACAGTCACATTTTGTAGACGATTATCTCAGCTATCTGAACAGAGTCCAAAATGCCTTTTAAGGTTTATTGTGGCAGCCGGATGGCTTCCGCACCTTTCGTAGGGGACCTCTCAAGTGGGGAAGAGTGGTGAACTAGCTCACTCTAGCGGTATCGCAACGGGCCTATCCTTGGCATAGGTGAGTTGGGACGATGCCAACTGCCGCCCTAACCTTACCTTACCTAAGAGGAGCTTCGACTTATTCTACCAACAGGTATAGCTTGGCATAATTTGCCCGTTGAAGTTTTGTATAAGGCAGCCATTTGGCTACTTTTTATAAGCTCTTAATTCCGAACAGAGCTTACTCCAGAAGTAGAACGTCCTTGCATGAAGGTAGTAAGCCTCGTAGCTCAACATAACTAAGAATCTATTCGAAAAGTTAGATTCCTTCTTGTTCAGTATATGTATATTCTGCGACCCTATGTTCTCCTTCTTAGCTTCACAGTCCGGGATGGACCTTAGCTTCATTAACAATCTTCCCCCAGTTCACTTTCTCTCTCGCTTCATCTTTTCAATGGCGAATGTTCATCGTTTTCAAGTCTGCTTCGAAGCTGCGACGCCTGTTCCTTCTGGGTCGGCCTCGTTTTCTTCCTCCTATTGGACGTAGAGAAAACACCTTCTTTTGAATTCTTTCGGCATTCGTATAATGGTCCAATCTATCTCTGCAAGCCAAGGAGCTCAACATAACTAAGAATCTATTCGGAAAGTTAGATTCCTCCTTGTTCAGTAGGAGCACATAAGTTTCAAAGGGTTACTATGCATATTCTGCGATCCTATGTTCTCCTTCTTAGCTTCACAGTCCGGGATGGACCATAGCTTCATTAACAATCTTCTTCCAGTTGACTCTCTCTCTCGCTTCATCTTTCTAATTGCAAATGTTCTTCAAGTTGTCAAGCCATGTCCTTTTAAGTCGACCTCTTTTTCTTCCTCCGATTAGACGTTGAGTAAACACCATCTTTAGAATTCTTTCGGCATTCGTATAATGGTCCAATCCAACTCGGAGCTTTTTTCAGATTCCTTCTCTCCCGCTTCATCTTTCCAATGGCGAATGTTCATCGTCATCAAGTCTGCTTCGAAGTTGTTACGACTGGACCTTCTTAGACGGCCTCTTTTTCTTCCTCTTATTAGACGTAGAGTATACTGGTCCAATCCTTCTCTGAGCTTTTTGAAGTTTTGTCGAACAGTACCAACATTTTTATTTATAATGCTGCATCCCTATGCTAACTTCCTAAAATATATTGGAAGTAGGTACAAATATTTACCATCAATGCTGTCTAAGATCTTGTTCAAAATCGAGGCCAAGTTGATCATATAGAACTGGCTAAACTGACTGTACTATAGATGCTATCTTTATATTCTATACATGTTGCAGGCTGCCACGCCTTTTTCAATCGCAGCCTCTCTTAGCAATTTTTTGCACAAAGAATGCAAAAGCAGAGAACAAAACTGGGCCTGCCAACTTGTTTGCTGTTATCATTGCTGGCGGTAAAATGCCGCAACATAAAGTAGCCGAGGCCGTCGTAATCGCAAATTTGCCATCTTTTTTTATTTTTTGTTTATTTCTTAACATAAAACAATAATAATAAATGCGGCTTTTGGTTTTTGTTGGCTTTTACTTTTCGGCTGCTGATTAAAATCTTGTTGCTTTTGACATAAAACATGATTTTTGAGTGCAGTCTCAAAAGTTGGCCAAAACGGCTGCTGCGGCAGCTAGTATAAGCCGCATATAACTTGGCCAGCTGCTTGAGGGGGTAAATGCCGCAGTTGCTCGTTTTTTGCATACACTGCTTCTGTAGAGTACATGAGATATTTGTTAGAGGTAGGAGGAATATATGTAATAGCAGAAGATGGCACGTGGCAGGTTTATGTCAGAATGAGAAGAGATAAGAAATTTTACGAACAGAACATCATACTCCCGAGACTGCTGAAGTTTGATTAAATAATAATAGTTCCCTGGCTGACTATTGTGTTAGTCGTCTTTGATCGGGCAATTGGGAATTTCTACAGTTATAGCCGAATCCGACCGAACGTCGAAGAGAGATAGAGATAATAGAGATTTTTTGTTTGATTGAGTTTCTCTCACAGCGAATTTGGTAGCGATATAGATTATAATCATCCAATCTTACTCTACCTTCAAATTTTCAAAAGATATTTCCCAACAAAGATACTTACTGATTTGATATTGCCTGCACTGCTTGTTGCACTGCTTTTAGTTCGCACTTTCAATAACAGAGTTAGAGTAAAATTTTAAAGTCTTCTGGAGTATCCTTCATTAAGGAATAATTTTATAGCGTATCCCACTGTCGCATATCGTTGCCCCTGTATCAAATTTTTATGAATGATCAACTGGCCGAGCGAAGAGTGAGTGAGTTATATGAACGGCTGTTCCAAAAGCACTTGTTGGCTGCGCTGCTGCTGCGGGCGGACGCAGCGACGGACGCAGCTTCACTTGAGCAATGCGCGCTACTTGAGACTCGGTCGACGTCACAGCCGACGTCGCAGTCACAGTAGTTGTTGTTGCTGTTGTTGTTGATGCTGTCGCTAGCTGTTTGCTCTGTTGACGAACAACTTTAGAGACAAGATAATAAATCAAAATTTTATTTTATTTCGCGCAGCAGCGCAGCTCTGTCTCTCTTTGTATCTCTATCACACACACACACTCACTCTCTTCATATATTTAAATTTTTATTATTTTAGCGTATTTTTTTTTCTTATTTTTTATGTGTTTTCTTAGCGCATAAATTAAAAATCGCTGCGGCATATAGTATCTACAAGATACAGCAGCTACTGCGATTGCAGCGCGATTAAAATAGATTGCCGCAGCAACTGGAAATGAGCAACGTGCAACTTCCAACTGACGTCCCGTGTTGACCATGTGACGCTCTGGGCCAACTATTGAAGACTACCGTCTTCATTGGCTTGTTTGAAGAAAAGTTTATTGCTGTTTGCAGCCATAAAAATCACAAAAACAAAAACAAACTGAATAGCGAATGAGCTGAACTTGCAGGGCAAAAAATGTATAAAAAAAATGTAATTAAAATAACGCAAGCTGTAAGATTTACTAGGCACACAAGTTATGTCAATAAAAATTTTATTTAAAAATTAATCCCTTAGGTTTACAGCTCAGCAGCGTTTTTTTCAGAAATTTGTTTAAACAATTTATGCAGTAAAGCTTTTAAATTCTAGTTATTAACTAATCAAACAACATAAAATAACTTAAATCCTTAGCTGCTGTGATTAAAAATTGAGTTGGAGATAGTTTATAATTGCAATATAGTAAAAAACAATAAATAAAACAATATAAAAAATATAAATTTAAGCAAATACTCTGCAAACCGCTCGGGGGGATGTGCCAGCACCACTATTCAACAGGGGAATCCCCCTTTCTACCACTCTCGTCGGGCCAGGCTTCTTGTTTGCCATATGCATAATTTTATATTGGGTTGCCCAAAAAGTAATTGCGGATTTTTTAAAAGAAAGTAAATGCATTTTTAATAAAACTTAGAATGAACTTTAATCAAATATATAATTTCCATTTTGTTCGATAACCTTTTGCCATCTTCCCGGCAAATTTTGTATTCCACGCTCATAGAACTTCTGGCCTTTATCTGCAAAAAACTGAACCAAGTGCGATTTTATAGCCTCTTCATTGCCGAAAGTTTTACCATTTAAGGAGTTCTGCAAAGATCGAAATAAATGGTAGTCTGATGGTGCAAGGTCAGGGCTATATGGTGGATGCATCAAAACTTCCCAGCCAAGCTCTCTCAGTTTTTGCCGGGTCATCAAAGATGTGTGTGGTCTGGCGTTGTCCTGATGGAATATGACACCTTTACGATTGATCAATTCTGGCCGTTTCTCGTTGATGGCTGCATTCAATTTGTCCAGTTGTTGACAGTAAAAATCCGAATTAATCGTTTGGTTCCTTGGAAGCAGCTCAAAATATACCACACCCTTCCAATCCCACCAAACAGACAGCATAACCTTCTTTTGGTGGATATCAGCCTTTGAAGTGGTTTGAGCTGGTTCACCATGCTTGGACCATGATCGTTTTCGATTAACGTTATTGTAAACAATCCATTTTTCATCTCCAGTTATGATTCGCTTTAAAAACGGATCGAATTCATAGCGTTTAAGATGCATATCACAAGAGTTGATTCGGGTTGTTAAATGAATTTCTTTCAATTCATGTGGTACCCAAATATCAAGCTTTTTCACCAGTCCAAGACTTATGTGATAATGAACGGTTGATTTTGGTATATTTAACTTCTCTCCTATCTCACGCTCAGTTACATGACGATCCAATTCGATTAATGCTTTGATTTGGTCATCATCAACTTCATTTGGCCGACCTGAACGTGGCTCATCTTTAAGTGAAAAATCTCTAGAACGGAATTTGCGAAACCAATTTTGACACTGTCTTTCTTTTAAGGCTTTATCACCATACACATCACGTAACTTTTTAGCAACCTGCTCTGCGTTTTTTCCTTTACGGAAATAATAATATAAAATATGACGGAAATGCTCTTTTGTGGACTCCATATTAAAAAGTGCGCCAAACAAACAAATGTAAACAAAATTACGCGCACTTTTTTTCTAAAGCAAGCTAATAGTGACAGCTAATAAATGTCAAAAGAAAAAATACAATTAAATAGTCACAAGCTGTTAAAAAAATTATAAACGCCGACTATATGAAAAATCCGCAATTACTTTTTGGGCAACCCAATAGATTTTATATCTATTTTTTTTTAATTTCAGAAACTTTTTTAGGTTTAAAAACATTTTTGCGATCTTTAAAATAAATTCATTTCTTAAAGGTACAAAAATTTGAATGCAGAATTTAATGAAAATTTTTTATTTAATAAAAATTAGTCACTTTTCAGTTTTGTTTTGAGGATCATTGGCTTAAAGCTCGATAATGGTTACAATACGAGATACAGTAGTCTCGAAAAGTACCTCGGAGCTTAAAGCTATTAATACAATCTTTGCTGGTTCGTCAATGGTCAATTTGAGTCTTTCGGCCAGGGATTACAAAGCACTTGAATTCTCGACCTTCACACTAGCTAGACAAACACTTTCTTTTAAACTTAGAAAAAATTGAAGAAAAAAGATTATTAATGCCCCAAGTCACTGCCTATACGAGCTTTAGACTCATATAATCCCAATTTGGGGGAACATTTTTTTTATTGATAACTAGGGGACTTCGCCACCTGCTCGCTTCGCTCATTAAGCCCCACCCCAGCTCACTTGAAATTAATTACTTCTTTATTATTCTCAGACCTCTTCTTTAATGTTTTACGCATCTGTTCTCGTTTGTGATCCTTCATTTCCTCTTCAGTCAAATTCAACTGCTTTCTACCCATTTCGCTAAATTCCTTACTTTTTAAAAAACTTAAAAAAAAAAAATAATGAGAGACAAATATCTTCTGCTATACAAACAAATGTTCCAGACTTTCAAAAAGATGAGAAACAAAACTTTTTATATAAAAGAGGGATATAGATTATGTTATGTCTTCTAAGGAACCAAGAAACCAACAAGCCAGCTAATCGAGCAGACCAGACCCCACATATTTTAAAAGCTCAACGCTTCTCCTTACTAAGAAGGCAATAGATTGCTTCACTGAGAAGTATCTGGTTCCTAGCATTTCCACCATTCAGCACTTTAGCCTTCCATTATAATATATGCGCCTTCAATGTACCACACTGCGTATGCTTTATGCGAATTTTGTTGGCCAACGACATTTACATTGTAGCGCCTTAGATAATTTAAGCTACAAGTAACGCCAGCTTGAAACACGCCATTAATCAGCAGCCATTTACCAAAATGTAACAACTATACACAGATACAAACACACACAGATGCACATACCTGCAAATTGGCCAAAAGTAGTGCAGTTAAAAGCGACAAAAGCCGCCAGGGTGCTTAGATCTTTTGGCCTTATTGTCGGCTGCTTTGGTTGCAAATTGAAATTCGCTTACCAAAAATGTGCAGAAATATGTGAAAATCTTGTAGCATGGAATTTATGAATGAAAAGCGCAGCAGCGGCAGAGGCGGTTGGCAGCGACTGTGGCAGCGACAGTGGCAGCAGCAGCAGCAGCAGCGGCACAACAACAATAAACCAAATAACAAGGCAAAAAACATTGAGAACAATAAGGGGGCAACAAACAAAAAAGAAAAATAAGCAAAAGCCGGCAAACAGACACAAAGTCAACAATTGTGCGAGGGCAGTTTGAAAAGTTAGCAACTTAAGTAGTTTAGGTGTAGAGTTTGGTTAAAATGTGAGTTTGGACAGCAAAAAAATGAAATAATATAAGCAATATTTTCGATACAAATAATTTAATCGAAACCAAGGAAATTTAATATAAAATGATAGAACCTCCGACTACAAGCGCAAACGTCTTCTAGTGACTTGGGGGTTTGGTTGTATTTTGTTCTTGGGAACCACCCAATAGCATTTTATTCCTGCTGCCAGGCAGCTTTGGCCGTGGCTCCAAGATAGCAACACCAGACTTGGAAGTCCGGATACTGCTGTGCTGTTGCCTCAGGTCTGCACTGGCCCAAGCGTCGAGGGAGGACAAGTGCCTAACTCTGGTGCTTGAGGTACTGAACAGTCCATTTCCCAGCCGGCATCCTCTTGGAGGATCCTTGGCCAGAGGATTTTCGCCAACCCTAGAGCCAGTTATTATCCCAAGGCTATAATTTTTTGAATCTATTTAAGTTATTGCACCTGAGAAGTTTTTGGGCTTGCCGTAAGCCTGCGCTGTGCCGGTCCATTTCTCGACTGGGTCTTTCCTCTACTCTTAATAATAAGAGGTTTAAGCCCTTTTAGTGGTTTTGCAGCTGCATTCCTTGGCAGTTAATCAGCTGCCTCGTTCCCAAGTATATTCTTGTGCCCCGATATCTATCTAAAGGAGACTCTGTGCATCAAGAAAGCCTTAGTCTATTGACAAAAGTATCTAGGAGCAAACTAGATCTACGGTAGCAATTTTTTGGGATGTTAGTAAATCTATAAATTGAGCTATGAAATGATAGTGCGTGAATAATATGTGGATATTTCCTGCAGAACTGCAGAATTGGTGAGGCTTGACTGAAGATAGGTTCTTGTTTCAGGACCTTAGATAACAATTATTTGTAAGCGCTGAAAAATTGGAAAAGAGCGCGACTTAAAGTATAAAGATCAATGAATTTTGATTTTTTAAAAAGAGATTTATAGAAACAAAGACCTTCTGACATTGCACTGCCTTATCAAGCTGCCCTCGTTTAAAGCCAAGTTGTGCTGTTTGTTGTTGTTGCTGCATTTTGGGAGCCATAAATTTGTGAACAACTACAACTATTTCTTGCTTTCGTTGTTCGTTGTTGGTTGTTGGTTGTTGTTTTCTCTCGTTTTGCACGCTGCGCTTGAAAGGAAAACACATAAAATTTTTACAGACATGCCACTCAAGCGGCTAACAGCAGCAGCAGCAGCCAGTGGCGGATGCAGCAGGGGCTGTGGCGGGCATCCTGCGGCGGGAGAAATGTTTGCTGCAGCTACTACAACAACAACAACAATAGCAACAAATTTCATTTTGGGGCGTTGTTTGTGTCATTAACCAAAGCGCATCCGTAGCAACGTCTTCTTCTCTATTTGGTTAGCAGTTAGTTAGCTTTAGCAAATATTTGCTCATGCTGATTTTTTGTTTTAGTTTTTGCCAACTGCTGCTAATAAAGTTGTTACCACATTTAGTTGCATTATTTATGGTTCGCTGCACCGGCGCTACACACGGCATGTGGGGCGTGCCGGCTGTCCATGATTTATCAGACAACGCTGTGCCCCCCACAACAAAAAAAAAAAAGTGTTGTCAGCTGACGTTGACCCTACAGACAAAAATTTTCTTAGCTCCCACACAAATCACATAAGGGAGCATAAAATCAATTGGCCCCAAGTTTTCCCACGTTTTAAATGCTCAACTGTCAAATGAATTAAAAGCCTGGCATAAGGCCGTAAAAACGGTTTAAACCAAGTTAGCAAGTCAGCAAACTTTTGAATTATTTACGCAGACAAACTGGTTCCAATTGCTCAGGCAGGTGGGCAGCTGGGCAACTGGGCAGGTGTCTCACGACAGAGTTACTGTCTCGTTGTCTCCTCTGGGGTGTCAAACAGGCAAACAACCCAAACGTATTTTTTTATTTTTTTTTTGTTTCTGGTGACTAAACATTGTCGTTGAAAAATACTTGTGATAAAAACTATTAGAAAGCCTGCGCACAAGTGGCTTACCAAGTTCCCTGAGCCGCTGCCGTAGCTTTTTACTGTCCATTCATTCAGTTTGACAGCCTCAATAGAGGCGAAACGACACAACGAAATGAAACTCGGAGCTAAAGCTGAAGCTGAAGCTACGACCAAGTCCACAGCCAGCCGGTTGCTAGCCTAGACAAGATACTCGACTCAACTCGTTGTATAGAGTACAACATCATCTTTTTTACGGCCACTTGTTGCGACGCACGCCTGTCATAAACGCATCTGTAATCTGCTGTTGCCATCAATTCTATGTGCGAGGGTAGGCTGAAAAGTTGGCGGTACAGCTATCATAGTCATGCCGACAGCTTTTTAGTCAGCCCTCGTAGACACTTGGCTGCTTGTCATCAACGTTGTTTGCCGCTGCTCCAGCTCCAACTCCAGCTGCTGCTGCTGATCTAGCTCCGGCCTCATCTTGGCCGCTGTCGATTGCAGCATGTGGCATAAATTATGCGAGTATATGCAAAATGACATATTGCGGAAGTGATCCCAGGTAACAGGCCTTTGACTGCTTGCTAGTCGGGGGGCTTAACAAAGTAGGTTAAAAGGATAATGGATGCCGTGCTGGTTACAAAAGACAGCCAGCATCTCTGCTCATTGCGCTCTCTCTAGCTCACTTTCGGCTTTGTCAAGTGACACAGTGACATGCTAATTTCTTCTCGTCTCGTCTCGTCTTCTATTTATTACTTCTCTTTCTTCTTTTTGGTTTTGTTTTTATTGTATATTTGTTTTACACGAAAGTGGTACAAATTGATGCCAAGCGATTGAGTTGCGTTCGCTTTTTCGGGGGATTGGGTTTTGCCTTGACATAAGGCTGATTGACATCTGACAGTTGCTGGCGGAGACTCGCCGCTACGCATGCGGCAGACCAAAGTGTCCAGATACACTTTTACTTTCGCAAATGTTTGTGCAAATTTTACTTTTTTGTGTTTTTACTTACAAAACAGCTGTAGATTGAATTTATTATAATAAAATTTATAAATATTTATTTTACAACGATTTCCATTCAAAACTGGCCCACTCTTAAATAGTCTCCAGTCATCAAAATTATTAAAAAGATGCTAAACAATAGAGTTGGAGAACTATCAATAGTCGGCACCATCAATAGTCGATGCTAGTAATTTCACAACCATCGATAGTCGACGATTGTCCCGATCACAATAATATATATATATAGGTTGTCAAAAAAGTCTTGCGGTATTTCCGCAAGCTTGTCTTTGCAAGCGCGTAGTTCTAGTTGTATTCGTCGCATCGGTTCACGCTAGAGCTTTTTGGAAAGCTCTTTTCACGTGCTAACACGTGTTTGATTAATTGTTGTTTGCTTTTAGTCGTTCGTGAGTTATAGCGTCGCAAACATGGAGCAAAATAAAGAGAAAATACGGCATATTTTACAGTACTACTACGATAAAGGCAAAAATGCATCTCATGCTGCCAATAAAATTTGTGCAGTTTATGGACCCGATACAGTTTCCATTTCCACCGCACAACGATGGTTTCAACGTTTTCGTTCTGGTGCAGAGGTGATCGAAGATGCGCCACGGTCCGGAAGGCCTGTTGTCGAAAATTGCGATAAAATCGCTGAATTGATCGAAAGAGACCGGCATAGTAGGCCGAGCATCGGCCAAGAGCTGGGCATGAGTCATCAAACCGTTATAAACCATTTGAAGAAGCTTGGATTGAAAAAGAAGCTCGATGTATGGGTGCCACACGACTTGACGCAAAAAAACATTTTTGACCGTATGGATGCATGCGAATCGCTTCTGAATCGCAACAAAATCGACCCGTTTTTGAAGCGGATGGTGACTGGCGATGAAAAGTGGGTCACTTACGACAACGTGAAGCGTAAACGGTCGTGGTCGAAAAGCGGGGAAGCTGCCCAGACGGTGGCCAAGCCTGGATTGACGGCCAGGAAGGTTCTTCTGTGTGTTTGGTGGGATTGGCAGGGAATCATCCACTATGAGCTGCTCCCCTATGGCCAAACGCTCAATTCGGACCTGTACTGCCAACAACTGGACCGCTTGAATGCAGCACTCATGCAGAAGAGGCCATCTTTGATCAACAGAGGCCGAATTGTCTCCCATCAGGACAACGCCAGGCCACACACATCTTTGGTGACGCGCCAGAAGCTCCGGGAGCTCGGATGGGAGGTTCTTTGCATCCACCGTATAGTCCGGATCTCGCACCAAGTGATTACCACCTATTTCTGTCCATGACGAACGCGCTTGGTAATCGGAAGTTGTCCACAAGAGAGTCCTGTGAAAATTGGCTCTCCGAGTTTTTGACAATAGGGAAGCGAGCTTCTATAAGAGGGGCATTATGAAGTTGGCATCTCGTTGGGAACTCGTCATCGAACAAAACGGCGCATATTTGACTTAAATCGCATTATTATAACCAATTTTATGAACAATTGAAAATTCAATAAAAATACCGCAAGACTTTTTTGACAACCTAATATTTGGCTTTAAATTTAAAGTTTGTTTAATTTGAATCAAGAAAATTCATATACGATATTATTGTTTTTTGATCAAAAGTTTTGGTTCAAGAATTAAAGAATGTTCACATTTTCTTCCTTGAGCCTGGTTCGCCTCTCCGAAACAATTAGGCGAAACTACAGAATGCGTCGACGATCTACAACTGCCGCTTGTCGTTGCGATATTGGGAATCTGGGGCATGATTTTCCAAGCCAGGATGGAATCTTTTCAGATGATCGTGCAAATTTGAAGTATTTCCGCTGGGGTACTCCTTTTCGCAGTTAATGCACTTTTGCCAATTTCTTGTCATCTGACTTTTGATAGTATTTCCATAATTGTAGGAGTTTACTTTTTTTTTGTGTTTGGCAAATCTTTCTCCGAGTCCGTACTGCTGCAATCGCAGGCCTGCCTTTCAGCCCTCGATACACTGAGTGTGAGGGAGTCCCAACGTTTTCCTGAAATTCGACACATAGTCCAAATACTTCATAGCTACAGTATGAACTCAGTAATCGCAACACTCGATACAAGCAATTCCTCACTTAGAAATATAGCATTGTAACCTTTTTTTTCCTATTTCTGAAAGAGTTTCATGAGACGGCTATTATAATAAACATTAATAAGAATAAAGTGCAGACTATAATAATCGAGATACAAGGTGGTCAAATTGGAATTTAATTTTGCTATAAAAACAAAACGGTTGAATATTTTTCAATGTTCAAAATTTTATTTGAAAGGTTGGTTCATGACATTTTTATTTATGAAAAATAATTTCGGTCAAATGACCACCACGGCTGGCTTGGCAGTATGCCACTCGATCGGTCCAATTTTTGAGCATATTTTCGATTGTTTCGGGCCTTACCCTGGCAATAGCGGCTCCAATCTCTTCCTGCAGCTCATTAATTGTTTGCGGATTGTTGGCATAACATTCATCTTTCACTGCACCCCAAAGATAATAGTCCAAAGGCGTCAAATCGCAGCTTTTTGGTGGCCAATTCACAATGCCATTTCGGCTGATTAAGCGATTTCTGAAGATTGTGCGCAGAATACCGATTGTGGCGTTCGCTGTGTGGCACGGGGCGCCGCCTTGTTGAAACCAAATATCGTACAATGATTCATCTTCAATTTGTTCAAGGGACCACTCGGTGTGGGTGCATTGGATTTTCCTGGAACGCTTGCGGATTTTTCTGAGCCCCAGATGAGCTTCGTCCGAGAAGATGATTTTTCGATAAAATTCGCCATCTTCGGCCAAGCGATCTTCCGCCCAATTTGCGAACCGCTGCAAACTTTCTTCGAGCGTATAGCGTTCCATTTTCGTAAATGTCAATGTTTTTACTAAATATTTACCAATATATGAATGACATTTGACGTTTTAAAAGTCAAATAATCGGTAGTTCAAATTCCAAACACTAGATGGACCACCCTGTATTTAAAAAAATATTTTTCTAGCAAAATATATTTCCTCGGTGGTTGCAACCTCCTCAATAAGTGCAATTACCTATATTTCTATTAGTTGCGGCTACCGAGTTCAAACTGTACTTTAAAAGTAAGTATTATACCTTTTTGAGGAAGGCGATCTATTTCTTTTTATTGAGGTATCACTGTTTTAATAAATTTGTTCACAAATATTCTTTAGCTGACGCCACAAATAAACGCGCATATTGTACTTTTTTTATCGGAGAACTATCGATAGCACTATCGACACAAGCGTAAATGTCGATAGTACTATCGATAGCTCTCCACCTCTTCTATACAATTCAGTGGAAATTTATTAGAAATGTTTAAAAAGAGTTTAAGATTCTCTCTATGTATCTATGTATCTATTTAGCTATAAATCTATGTATCTATTTAGCTATGTATCTAAGTATATAAGTATCTATCTATGCATCTATGTAGCTATCAATCCATCCATCTATCTCTCTGATATCTATATATTTATCTATCTATCTCTACTATACAACTGTTCAAATATCAAAACTCTTTATTTCATTTTCGTTAAGTAAGCGTTCACTTCATACACACTGCATACTAGCTCCGCTGCCGAACTGGTTCATTTTGCACGCTGCTTGCAGCCCTGTTTTATTATTTGTCAAAGTCAAATCCACTTATGCATAAAACTAAAATCAAAAAGATTGTCAAATCCTATTTTTAACAGAAATCCGACAGTTGAAAGATTGCTCTTCATAATATTTGGCATTTACGCAAGTGTTAAGCATTTAAAGCTAAAAGATACTTGCTATTTATGAAATTTTATAGTATATAAAAGTATCTTTATCGTGCTCATAACGTGTTGGCTGCAAACCTTAGACAATTGTTATGAAAACTTGCGGAAAACTGTATGGAAAATCTTGGCGTAAATTTCCTGCCTTCAAGAAAACATTATAAAACCAAGTTTTTTCGTTTTTTTGGTATAACTATTGTCGCTTTGTGCAGCATAAATAAATAAATAAATAGTCGTAGTTAAAATGAAGTAGGAACCTCGACAATATTTTATCGTTCGGCGCATATTTTGCGCTTGGTTTCTCTTGCGTAACTGCCGACAGCAAAAAACAACCAAAACAAACTCAACCAAAAAAAAAAGATATAAATATAAAAAAAAAAAACTTTAACTTAGTTAACATCTTGACGGCACAATTTAGTTAGTCAATTGCAGTACCAAGTGAATGAGATCAAGGCTAAAATAGTTTAAGGATTTGTCAAGTTGTAAATTATTGCTAGAAACAATTGCCATGGCTCAATTTAAGGCCCCAAAAACTAAAGCCAATGAAGCGTAGCGCGTCCATGTGCTCATTTTTATGGTGATGTGATGCGATGCGATGTGATGTGCTGCTTGATTGAGCAGCACTTTTAAATTGAAATATAAATTTTTGGCTACCGGCTTTATAATGCTTTTGGGCTTTGACAGTGGCGGAGGACAACAGGGGCTCGAAACTCTTAAAGATTGTAGGAAACTTGAAAATGACGCTGGTCTGGTTAGTTTCTTTGTGTTATTATTACTCCAGTCTTAAGCCTCCCCCAAAAACTGCTCCAACTCCGCCGCTGTTCTCCACAAATGTCATGGTTACTGCCCAGCCAAAAAGCGCGCGAATTGCATAAAAACTCTTTAGAACAAGCGGCGAAATTTGCCAAATTAAACTGTGCACAAAGTACTTTATATAGTATATAATCTGATATATAATCTGAAATAAAAAAGAAACATTAAATTGAGAGATAGAATAAAAAACAAAACAAACCGCTATATATAACCAAATCCAACCAAGCGCGAAGAACGACCTTGAACAAGTCTGCCTTTATTTTTACAATTTGTACAATATCTATAGCTAAGTATAGAAGCATTTTATATACATAAACGGTTTTTCTATGTACTACTATGTTTATATAAGATTGCAAATTATAGATACAGTTAAAAGCGCGCATAAATAGCATTAGATACGCGTCGTTGTGTGTGTGTGTGTGTGTAGCCGGCTTCAGGCAGCCAGCCAGCCAGCCATTTAGCTATATGTATCTGTAAGTACAATATGTATCTAAAGCTACTACGCCAATTCGCTTTCAAAAGTGAAGTGCGACGGCGCACAGCTCAGCGCACAATTAGTTCTACAAAACAACAACAACAGCAGCAATTGCCGCTACAGGCGTTTAAACGCTCAAAACTACGAAAACTGAAAGTATCTTAACTTTGAGATACATTTTGTGCTGCTGTCTGCAAGCTAAAATACGATACGATACATTGATGACGAAATTTTCAAATGCAAAAATAGGTTTAAAAAAACATTCGTTTTTTTTTATATTTCATCAAGTATAACTTCACACGCTGCCAAAATAATATTAACTGCGCCACATGTGGCTCAAATTGTGGCTTTAATTTTCTTGCAGTCAATAATACTTACTTTTAGATACGTTTGCATTTCATGAACGCTCACATTTAATTTTTTATGAAAAGTCGTTTGAAAAGCCGTCGCTGCTGCCACTAATAGTATGTATTTAGTATATATACAGTATATATGTATAACTCTGCCCCATGGCAGTTATACAAATATTAAGCATACGCCATGTGTTGCAGCGACATATTGATTTTCTTTGGCATTTTACGTTTAAATTTTAATCACTTTTGATAACGCCGTTGCGCCTGTAGATAGTTTGCTAAGGATGCTGTCATTAGACATTTAAAAGTTTACATTTTTCAAAACTGACAATATAATTTTATTTGCCTGGAAATTCACACGTTTTGCGGTCAGAAAAAAAAACCTGAAACTCATGCTGAGTTTGCACATAAAAAACAAGCCATCAACAATTGCAGCTCTATTACGTATTGTTTACAACTTTAAACTTATGACATTTTTTTTTATCTTACTTGCAGGTGAAAATCTGGTTCCAAAATCGTCGCTCCAAGTACAAAAAAATGATGAAAGCTGCTCAGGGCCCTGGCACAAACAGTGGCATGCCTTTGGGTGGCGGTGGACCCAATCCTGGTCAACATAGTCCAAATCAAATGCACAGCGGTATGTTGAATTTATTATTCAACATAAGACTAAGTATATATAATATATTTATGTAGTGAGATAATGTTGGCCTGATACAAGCTTTAAGTTTTAGTTGGTGTTAATGATGTTTGGCTGTAGAACAGCATAACTATAGTAGACTTATTGCAAAATGTAGCTGGCTGAAAAGAGACATCAACTGCACTGCTTTTTTGCTGCAAGAAACTGCTTGACAGCTTATAGATACTGCTTTTTTGAAAAGTGTTTTATTGAATGCATAATTGAATTATAGGTAGTTATATTTTTTTATAAATACAATTACTACAACAAGGACATCAGAAATTCTAAAAGGGAAACCAGGAAGTTCTGCAATAATGTCCAAAAGCTTACAGAGGCGGATAGACTTCAGCGAGTCATAGCCAAAGAGTCCTCAAACGGGGTGGGTCTGTTGAGCAGGAGTGATGGTTCCTTCACTTAAGACCGTAGGGAAACATTGGAGCTTTTACTCCAAACTCACTTTCCAGGCTGTTCAATATGCAGCAGGGATGCACAACTCTCCGATTGGATCGAGCCGAACCTCCGAGGGTCTGCCAGCGTATCGGGCATATCGATGCCGACAAAGCAAGATGGACAATTGGCTCATTTGAGCATTTCAAGGCACCTGGTGGGGACGGAAGTTTTCCAGCACTTCTCCAGAAATGTCTGGATTTCATCCTAAACCCACTGATTTGTCTGTTTAGAGCAAGCTTAGACTGGGGATACATACCTCACTCTTGGAGGAGAGTACGGGTTGTTTTCATCCCCAAATCTGGTAACAGGCCAATAGACAAGCCCAAGTCATACAGACCAATCAGTCAAGCGTCATTCCTTCTGAAAACAGTAGAGAGACTTGTCGAACTGCACATCAGAAACAAGCTGCATGCCGCGAACCCGCTGCATCCAATGCAGTTTGCCTACTCCAAAGGGAAGTCAGCAAAGGTTTCCTTACACCACCTAGTCAGAAAGATTGAAAACGCTTAACATCAACCCCCAAAAAACTGTGACGAAGAGGTACAACATGCAGCTTCAAACTTGTCATAAACAACACTGAGGTTGAGTACTCAGACCAGGTCAAATATATAGGTGTGGTCCTAGACAAACGACTCAACTGGAACTCCCACTTAGAACAAGTGCTCTCCAAAGCTACTCGAGCCATGTGGGCCTGTAGAAAATTGGGCTTCAGCCCTCATTTTATAAATATGTGGCCATCAAAAAATGCAGCAAGCTTCAATGACTAAGAAAAAAAAATATTTAGTGTCATAGTCTATGCCGTCGGTCAAAAATTCCGAACACTTGAACGATAGAAGATGACTCAAAAGTTTAACAATCTAACAATATTTTCGAAATCGAAACTTTCTGACTGAACCGATTTTTTGTCATTTCTTTTGAATTTCAACATTCTAAGCAGTCATTTCTTTGGGCTGTCATTTATATTCATAATTCCTTTTGGGTTTTCGAAATTTCAAACGTAATGTGATTTATGATATGAAAAACCACGTTTGAAGTTTTTAAAGATGTTGTGCTATTTTCTAGAAGGTTTCACTGAGGAAAAAAATTGTTTTTCGTAAACGTATACTTAATTTTTTGTTGAATACCGAGAAAGTGAAATCAAAATACTTTTAAGACTAAGACTATCAAAAATATTAACATAGTTCTCTGACATTTATGCCTGAAAAAATAATCATGGAAAGCTGCCCATTAAATATACAACTTACTATGTTATGCATTCATTTTAGTTAAATTTCTTACAAAAAATTTCTAATGAAGCAGATTTAATCCCGGCGGCTAAGTATACAAGCAAAATTGTCGTATCTGGGGCCATTTAAACTCTAGAGAGTCAAAGCTTATGCATTCAGAATAAATCAAAGTCGATATTTGCATCGTTCAAATTGTGAAAAGTGATGGAAAATTTTAAGTACACTTTTTTGATTTGCCTGAACTTAAAGTATAATTTCCCAACTTTCCACTTATCGAGTAAATATACTTTTTCTATGAATTCCGAATTCTTGATTGTTTTATTTGAAAAACAAATGCTAAACGTCTTGTGATACAGATTTAGGTGAACTCTTATCATTATCATCTTCAGCACTGTATAGCTGTACTATTCACCTTTCGCCCTTCGAATAATATATCTTCAATATACCTTCAGCTTTCTCCCAGTTTAGGACGTTTAATTTTACAAAATCATCTTTCACTTCAACTACTCTTCTTCTATTTGGTTAATTAAGTAAGTTTTTTTTTAAATATCAGGCCCATCTATATCTTTGTGACTTGACATAGGCAGCTAGACTTGTGTCGTTAAACATCTCCCGTAGCTCTTCAGTGGTGCGAATGCGGTAGTTGGGTCTATTTTTATCGCCGCAAAAATTTTTGTGTTTCGTCCTTTATTGGAGCTCTGTATCTGATTTCATCAGAGTGCAGTCTAACATCCGTACGTTAACTTTGGTCGAATCATTGTTTTATATATCCGGAGCTTTAGGGTTCTGTTAAAAAGGTGTGACTTGAGCAGCCTTGGAAGCGATTATGTTGAGTTCACAGATTTAATTCTTTCTCTGATATCACTTAGGCGGAATGGGGTCGATATACGAAGAGAAGATGAAACGAAATACAGTGTGAGAATTAATAAATCAAATATAGAAAACTTTTATCCAGCAGTATTAAGTGTAATATAAGGTGAGCCATCTTTTGGTTTGTTCATTCCAAAAATATTGCAAAGAAATATGCAAATTGAAGGTTTAAAAAATATAATTTGTGAAAGAAAAATAGTATCGCCCTAGTACCAGCGGCGTCTGGCTCTATCAGCTAACCCTGTTATTATCGATAACTTTTGTTTTAACGAAAATTCATCTGTTTGTTCTTTAATCCATTGAAAACTCAAGCGACGCTGATAATAGTCCGTGGACTACAATTGTTGCTTCATTTGAATCTTTTAAAGGCTTAAATGAGGATCCTCATGCAAAACTTGGGGCAAAGTGGTCCTAGCAAGGTCTAATTCTTACTAACAACTATGATTTTTTCGATAGAACGACCATTTTCTTCGGTTGTTAGATGATACATGTCTAAAATTGAGTAGTTTTGAGCTTGGCGAAGAGCATCTACTTTGGACGTGTATGCTATGAACTATGAGTGTTTAACAAGCAAATCGACAGATGGCCCACCCCATATAAAACTATTGTAATAAGATTTTAGTAATTACGTACAGAAAAATTGACTTAAGATGTCTGTTTATATTGCTGCAAAAGAATCTTTCTGCATTACAAAGTATTTATATAGTTTCCTCCAACATCCTAAACAGAAATGCTTGCCATATTTTATTTAAAACAGCAATTAACTCCTAAAGCAAGTATCAAGCTGCATATAAATATAAATTTTAAAAATAAATCATCTTTATTAAAAACTTTTAACTAAACCCAAATATTTTCATTTTTTTACAATTTGCAGGCGGTAATAACGGCGGTGGCTCGAACAGTGGCTCACCCTCACATTATCTACCTCCCGGACATAGTCCAACGCCATCAAGTACGCCTGTGTCTGAGTTATCACCTGGTAAGCAGTTTTATCCATACCAGCCTAGCTAGGGCGCCTTTGCTTATTTTTTGCCATTTTTTCAATTTTCCGCTTAGAATTCCCACCTACGGGTCTTAGTCCGCCAACGCAAGCGCCATGGGATCAAAAACCGCATTGGATCGATCATAAGCCACCACCGCAAATGACACCACAGCCACCTCATCCAGCGGCATCAGCGCCACATCCGCATCCGCAAACGCATCATCATAATCCGCCACCACAAATGGGTGGTTATGTGCCGCAGTATTGGTATCAGCCCGAGACGAACCCCTCATTACTAACGTAAGTTTGAGCCAACTTTTTTTTTTGTATATATCAAAACTCTTGGAATTTTTGTAGCGTCTGGCCAGCGGTTTAACAGCACCCTAATCAGCTGCCCCCCACTGCCTGGTCGCAGGCCATGCAGCCATATGAGCCCAGATCCTGCAATGAGGCGCTCTACCAGGAGGTGGATGGCGCAACGGGGCAGTAAGCATAAGGATAATACAAAATATATTGTAGCCAATACTTGATGACAAACAATTTTTGCGTTTTGTTTAATAACATTGTAAAATATAATATAATATATATGGCTTAAATATAAAATTAAAAAAAAAAAGAAACAAAGCAAAACTATAAAGTTTTGTTTATTTTAATTAATAAAACTTTACAAACGTATTTAAGCCGTTTTAAAGTAGCACCTAGTTCTAAGTCTAAGTAAATCTTATATATTAAAAAAGAAAAAAACTTAAAACACATTCCTCAACATGAAACGTGTCCTTGACTTTGTTTAATTTTGTAAACTATAGCAAATTGCCTAAATGTATAAATTAAAAAAAAAGCAAAAAAACAACATAAAAAATAAAATGCAAATTAAAAAAAATGAAATCAGCTGTTGATCTTAAGCCTTTTTTTAGAACCAAGCCAAGGTATATACTACATACATTAACATTTATTTAATTATTTTTTTGTTTAAATTTACGCACAGCTTTTTGTATAGCGCGAAATCAGTAAAAATCAGATCTCAACCGTACACTTTGCATATAATTTTTACTTGCACTTGAAAAAAATAAAACTAAAAATAAAACTAAAGATAAAAATAAAAGCCACAAAATGCGTACACTTTTTTTTTTTTTTTTAATAATGTGCAATATAATTTTATTTTTTTCACACACAAACAAAGCCGCTGTCAAAAAGCCAATTCTTAAAACGAAATTTTATTAAAAAAAAAAGGCATTGAAAGTTTTATTGTAAATTTGTGTAAAAATTTTGTTTATAAATAAGCTAGTTTAAAAATATAAAATAAAAAACAAACGCTAAATTTAAACAATAAACACAAATGCATTAAATGTAAAGTAACATAAGCTAAAAAAAAAAACAAATTCTTAAATATAAATTTAAAAAAAAAAAATTAAACAAAAATTCTATGTAGTGCTTGCTGTAGTTGTAGTCTAAGTAAATGGTAAATAGCGTGTGTTTCACTGTAGTTTAATTTATAACAATTTTAAACAAAAAACCGAGTTTTAAAATTTATACCTAGTTTTTATTATGTATGTGCGTGTGTGTGTGTGCGTTAAATATCATTTGCATTGTAAACTATTAAATGATAAAAAATTTACAAATTTAAAAATAAAAACAAGCGCAAGTAATTCAAGCAAGAAGCAAAACAAAGTTATACATATAAAAATCCAACTTATATGCAAACCTTATGTGCTAGCATTTAATTGAATAGTTTTAGTATAGAAAATGGCAACTACTTTATACTAAATAAATAAAAGAACACACAAAAAATATAAAATTAAATTTTCAAATAGTAATATTTGATATAAAAAACAAGCCTAGCAAGCAAAAGTAAAAAATAATTAAAAAAAGTAAACCATTTAATTTGTATTTAGTAATTGTCGTAAATTTTAAATGAAATCAAATCAAATGAAACAATAATAAACATAATAAAAAATTGAAAAAGAAAAAATACCAAAAAAATATATATATAAAAAAAATAAATATGTATACAAAAAAAAAATCAAGCCTGCCTTTATTTTCCGCTCCAAAAGTGTCCTTTAAAATTAGGCATTTACGCGCCGATTAACTGCGTTTTAAAAAGACATCTCCTTGATGCATTAAAACCGGGACACATTAATGCATTACATTACACTCGAAAAAGTTAAGTGGCAACAACAGCATCTACCCCTCCCTCTCTCTCTCTTCCAATGACAGCCGACGGAAGGAAGCATAAAATCTGTTCCATTAATCAAAAAGAATGCAACAGGATATGCTTGAGGCTGGAAGGCTTTTATGCAACACACACGAACTCACTCGCTCAGCTCACTCAGCCTATAGCTGTCGATGAATGGTTCCATTATGTCCTCAAAGGAACACACTCTTTACAACAATTTACACTCACATACACACACACACACTGACAACATATTACCCAAACGGCACTTACATCACATCTACCCAACGAACGAACACACTGTGCATACTTTTCTGGTTCTGGGTGGGCTGAGTTGTAAGGCGCCGAACATACTGCAGCATGGGTTGAGTCTGTGACTGGGACTGGTACTTGGGACAGCGGGCATCCCATCCATCCATCCATCCAACCAACCATACCATGCATGCATTTCATTTGTATGCTTTAACGATTATTTGCCGCTAATTAATTAGCAGTGAATTCTTAAGGTGGACAAACAGGTAAGTCGTTTGAATTCGCGGATCCACAAGAATCACCACCACAGTGGTTTGCTGCTTCTAAGAACGGCTTCAATTTGGTAACAACGAAAAATTCCCTAAAACTGGCTAATGATGTAATGGAAAATTTTTGCCATGTATACCGGAGATGAAATCGCTATCGGAATATTTTTTATTTAGAAAGTACAAACAAATTTTAGAAATGGCGTAATTTTAAGCTTAAGAACATTATTATTTTTTACAAGTCAGTAATTTATGTCACTGAAAAAACGCCAATTGTATAGGGATTATTCTAAAAAATGGCGTACGAAAATTCGGGCGCGGACCATTTTGGGATACCCTGTACCTCTAGCTTGCAAAAAAATCCGGTTCCTTCATAAAAAAACAAAAACAGCAGAATTTTTAAGCAAACATTTTTTTTTTCCCCCTCTCATTACTGTGGGAGCTATATAGTCTGCCGATTTTGATTTAATTTGGTACAATGCTTATGACCTTAAATTTAATTCCCATATCTTCAAAAAAACAAACGAAACACAACAAATTTTGTTCAAAAATCGATTTATGGAAGATCGGCCCTATGTGAGTGGTACAGTGCTTGGGAACTATAAAAACTTTCGAATGCCAAATTTGGTTACGATATCTTCATAAACAAACGCGTTATTCATCTAAAACTTTTATTTTTTTTCGAGGTCGTCTGAAACACCCCCATGGGAGCTAACATATATAATTTAACCCTGATATCAAAAAATAAAATATACTTGTCTCCTATGGAATAATATGGATACAATGTGAAAGTCTGGTTACTCTAGCTCTTACCATCTCTGGGATATAGGCGTTCAAATAGACAGACGGACAGACGGGCATGGGTATATCGACTCTCTATTCAACCTGATCATATTTTAGGTAACTTTGGGGTGTCTCTGACGACTCCCTATAATTTACATACATTTTCGGCTTGCACAAACTTAATATACCCTTTGTACCATACGCTACAGGGTATAAAAAGTACGTCTTCGAGGGGAATTTGGGGAGAGATCTCTGATCTCGTCTTTACACTTCTGATCTGAGATTGTCCCTTCATTAATCGGTAATGACCTTGCAGTCACCAGTTTGACCTACCTACTATTCGCATCCAAAAATTTAGCAAAGTACGTTATGCTGGTAGATTTGGAACCTGTAACGCCTTGACCAAGCTGTGAGCTTATTTTTCAGAGCTCGATTTAACAAATTTTAACCGATTTGCCATTTCGGTTGTTTGTGAAGATATCCAAGCTATGCGTTAAGAACTTTTTAAAAGTTCCCCAGTACTTTATCACATTCTATCGAAATCGATTAATCAACACACTAACACGCTAGCCGATCGGTGAATAAAACGTAGATCATATTATAATTCGTTTTTTTTTTTATTGTAGGTTATTAAAAAATTTTATAGTATCACTAGCTGACCCGACGTTTTGTCATATAAATTATTTCTAGGTAATTTTACACAAAATTTCATGAGAATCGGTCCAGCCGTTTCGGAGGAGTATGGTAACTAAAAATGTGACACGATTGGTTTTAAAAAAAAAACGGTATACATATTTTTGGGCTAATCTAAGAAATATACAGCATTTTTTTTTTATTGTGATGGTACAGAATCGTTCGCACCGGATTTTAACATCCGCCATTTTTCTATTTCAATACATTTGTAATACATTTTTACAAGCCTTTGGAGCTGCTTTTATAAAAGATTTTTTTGCTGTATTAACTTTGGTTTTATTTTGTGCGAATGTCAGTCAATCTCAGAAGAGAAGATAGCAAGAGATGGTTAAAGGGGCGTACTTCGTAGTCTTCTGATTTGGACTGCTTTCAAAAGTTTCTTTGAGTAACAATTAATTAGTCATCTTGGAGATCTTGTCCCATAAAGTAGCTCAAATTATTATACCATGTAATCTATTCAAGTAACATTTACTCTGAATAATTTCTAATGGTTTGACTTATCTGCGATCATATTTTTTATTAAACTTTAATATTTTTGCAAGCAACCACAACCCATCTTCCATGCGATTTTCGAGATTTTCTTCAATTTTTAATATAAGGAAATTAATGTAAAAATCAAGTGGGGATCTAGGATTTGGTCTTTTGGAAGACTTCAAATTGTATATATATCAAAGCTCGCAAAAAAAGTTGAACCCATTTTGTCAACGTTTGGGGGAAAAGCCCCGAAAAACCTTCGTGGATCCATCACTGGTAAAAATAGTCAAGACTTAAAATGTAATATAAGTTAGGCGATACGAAAAACAAGGCCCCATACTAAATTTCAAATCAATCACTTTTCTTATAGGAAAGTAAGATTTTTAACAAAAACGAAGAATTTTCTAACTATTATACAATACATATAGTACCTTCTATTCGACAAAAGGGATATCTTACCCTTATCTTATTTATACGATTATAAGTGCTTTGGCAATACAGCGACTCCCAAATTAATAGGGCATCCCCTTTTCCGGGGCTTAGTTTTTCCGCTAAATGCAAAATGAACGAGCCCTGAAGCATCTTAATATTTCAATGGTACAACAAATGACAATATTTTTGTAAATGTGATGGAAATTCAGTTTACTAATGATTTTAGTGATAAAGAAGATAGTCCTTATAAATGCACAAATTCTGTTACAGTCCCTATTAATTTTAGACACGTCACTTTGAGAAAAACTGTCATAACATACAGAGTCCAGGCTTATTATAATTTGTAGAAAAGAAGTGTTTTATAGACATAAAGATTCTGTAAAAATTTCTTTCACTAAAGGAAGACACTGTATGCTAATTTGGAGGCGTTTTAAAAAAGGTGCATTGCAAGATGAAAGGACATCGGCGACATTTTACCAGAAGGAGATATATTTGGAAATATTTGAAGAGGGCTATATATCTATATAGATACATACTATGATATTCTATGGCCTATTTATGTTAATTGGCAACATATTATTGATATCTTTGGCGATGGTGCCAATTTTAATAAAAGAAACATGGGGTCTAGCACACCTTTTAAATAGATTGTACAAACCTATAAAACCTTTTCCTCTTTAGTTAAAGTTATTTCTGATTAGCGGAACATTCTACTGGATTCTGAGTTTTTAAAACGACTCTCCGGAAGAAGTATTACGCTTAGGTTCCGTCAATAGTCAACCCCCGGACCCATAACTCCCGCGACAACTCTGTTCTTCCATGTATAATCCGTATTCCATTATTACAAATGTAATAATCAAATGTATCTGCATTAAAAGATTAAGGAATCTGAAGTACCCACCAAACTTCTCCAATTAATCCCAAGAAAGTTCATCGGCATCTCTTTATAACATTTTACTTAGCAACAAATGATTAACTTCAGATTGCAATCGAGTGATGATCTGTGAAAAAAACGTTTACACTTGAACCTGAAACAGCTCGGTTTGAGATGATAAAAAGATACAAAGTAAGCACTGCCAAAATTGTCAATAAAAGTTTACTCAGTCTTTGTTCGTTGTGAAAAAATAAAACAGAAATAAAATCGCCGAAACAAAAGTAAGTTCAAGTGATCTTCAGAAATCATGAATTCAATTCCATATGCTCACTCACTAACCACTCACTCAGTGCAAGTTCCGCCAAGTCAGCGGTCATATGAAAAGAAAAGGAAGAATCCTAAGATTCCGAATTTTGCCTACTGCTGTGTACTGGTGTGTCTGCTTGTTGTTGTTTATATTTTTCTCATTAAATCAACACCTCGAACGATCGGACAGTCGAATGGTCCAAAGACGAGCGGTCAAAGAGCTTGATCTGCTGTTGGCACATAACAATGGTAACTGGACAGATTTGTTGGCAAGGCTTAAGGAATTTGGCTTGTTGACCAAACAAGGCAGAGTCAGCTTAGAGAAGCAAAGAGGAGCAACAGCAACAGGAACAGAGACAGTGGACAGACGACCGAGGACAGGAGACAGAAGACAGGCAGTAAATGTCTTGAAAGGATTTTTGCATTTGACTGTTTTTGCGATTTCAATTTAAAATTTAAACAAATATGCGCGGAAAGCGGCACAGCCCAACCAAAGCCAAAGGCAATGCCCAGGAATGCTTAAATTCCATTGACGTTGCAGAACAGCAGCCGTTTAGCAGAAGGTACCAACCAGAGAGCTACCGAGTTACGCAAAGATTCGTTCGGAACTTTTGGTCTGGTTGCGGTTTTTGGTGCTACTTGCTGGAGCTTTCGCTTTTTAATTGATATTTCGTAAGTAAAACAAATGCAATTTTCAATATGACCAAAACAATGGCACTTGGGTCTTTGGACACAACACTTAGAGAGACCGTTCCAGAGCTTTGAAGCTGGGCGACAATGACCGCGGTTGCGTTGTTTTCTTCATTGTTGTGCCTCTTTGCAAGAGCAAAAACCAAATTCCCAGCGCGCGAATCTTTTGATGGAATTTACAAAAATGCCAGCGTAAGTTTTGGCCTAGCTACATGGGACTGATGCAAACGGCACTATGAATGGATCAAGAGAAGTCTGAAGCTACCAGTTTAAATTACTTGCTGTACTGAGGGTGTTTACATAAATTAGCTCCCAAACTTGCTTTCAGGACGCGTTGTCGCAAAAGTCACCAGCCACAAGAATTTCCTCGTAAAAATGACGCATACCAAACTTAGACACAACGGCGTATGGGGATGCTTCTGGTCAGTGTTGACGTTCTCCTTCGTTGGCAAACTCAAAACAAGGTTTGTGTCAACGCTTGTTGTTCACTGGATATCAACGACGAGGATGAGGATGAGGACGAGAACGAGCACGCAGACGAAGAGTACGACAACTGACTGCCTTACCCATACCAAATTGGTGTGCCCATAAGCACACAGCAGGCGAAATACAATAAATAACGCGCAAAATAAAAGAAAAACTAAAATAAAATAAAAAAAATACATTTAAAAAAAGCAAAGAAAAAGAATTGGGGAATCCCGATTATAAAATACTCTGCGCGCGTTGATTTGTAGTTAGGATCATTATTCGGGCTTAGCCGAATTTTAATGCTGAGAAAGAGAAAAAGAGTCGCATTTGATATGATTCTACTATCCAAAAATCACATCGTGCAATCCGAGTTCCTGGTTGAAAGACTAGTATGTTAGGGTTGTGACATAGCTTTAATATATCCACATTACGAGGTGCTTGGAGATAAATTTAGTCTCTCTCTCCGACGAGCTTAGATCTTTTTGACCTCGGAAGCGAATTCATCGACTCCAAAAAACAAATGCATTGGTATAGAAAAATATGTACTAGGAGGTTTTCAAGATTAGGGTGGAACCTACAGAAAGTTGTTGACGGAATTGGGACTCAGCGCTTCTATATATATAGGAAAACATATATATCTATGTGACCATTGGTGTACCGAAAATTGGGGGACGGCCAGAGCTCTGTCGGAAAGAGAATGGGACACGGACACCGGTTGTCACATCTCCCGAGTCTTCTGGCCAAGGAATAATCCAAAGAAAATATCTGAATTTCAGCGCTTCGATAAAAACAGGACCAGGATGATGGTCCTGCCCAGTTTCAACAGGGCACTGCACCATAGGCCATAAGGTTGCACGTTCCCCGTAACGACGGAGACTGAAAGCATACAACACCTACTATGCGACTGCCCGGCGCTTTTAAGATGGCGAACCCAGCTTCTGGGTAAACCATTCTTTGACAACCTGTGTAGTCTGGCTTATGTGCCCATAGCGGATCTTGGCTGGTTTTTCGGAATCCTCAAAAGGGTTCTGCAATAAGAAAGACATAGACGACTAAAGATGCCCTACAGTTTTTGATCCTCGTCTACACCTACCCATACCCATCTCTAATTACTTTCTTCCTTTTTCACAATTTGGCGACAAAATGAACCTCATGGTCTCTGCTCACTTGTTACTCGAGGAATATCGTTCATGGATGAAAACAACGAAAGCAAGGTTAAAAACGTATTTTGAAGAGGATGCTATCTTTCGAATCTTTCAGCCCGGAAGTTATGCCTATATATATATATATATATATATATATATAT
>JBAMAX010003400.1:0-11859 GCA_037043745.1 Chymomyza amoena
AATAAAATCTTTTGAATCACCCCGTTTTATTAACCCCCGACGATTTGATCCTATTGTAGCTGACGACGTCACTGATTCGAATCTGAGATTATTTTTGCTCTATCTCTTCTCGTTTAGAAGTTACGGCCATTTGAAGTTAAAAACATAAACTTTGTCCGATTGGCTTAAAATTTGTTCCTATTGTAGCTGACGACGCCACTGATTCGAATCTGAGGTTATTTTTGCTCTATCTCTTCTCGTTTAGAAGTTATGGCCATTTGAAGTTAAAAACATCAACTTTGTCAGATTTTCTTAAAATTTGGTCCTATTGTAGCTGACGACGTCACTGATTCGAATCTGAGGTTATTTTTGCTCTATCTCTTCTCGTTCAGAAGTTATGGCCATTTGAAGTTAAAAACATCAACTTTGTCCGATTGGCTTAAAATTTGTTTCTATTGTAGCTGACGACGTCACTGATTCGAATCTGAGGTTAGTTTTGCTCTATCTCTTCTCGTTCAGAAGTTATGGCCAATTGAAGTTAAAAACATAAACTTTGTCCGATTGGCTTAAAATTTGTCTGTCTGGCTGTCTGTCTGTGGCATCATAACTCCCGAACGCATGCAGTGATTTCAATTTAGTTTTGTTTTTTGTATTAAAGGTGACTTATGTGCGAGTGTTCTTAGAAATGTTTGATGAAAATCGGTTGAGCCGTTTAAAAGTTGTGGGGAGTGAAAGTGGAGAGAATGCGTAAAAAAAAAGCAAACGAGCTTGACCTTAAATGTAATCTATACCTTAACAAGAATCTAAATTATAGTAAGTATATTATAATATACTAAAGTTTAATTTAACCTAACCTACATATAAAAAGTATGAAATAAAAAATTAAATTAAAAATTTAAAAAACCCCCGACACAAGAACTTAAGTAATTTTCATTTAAAAAGTTAAAAATAATAAAAGAAACTTAATTTTAAAGTACCTAGGAATCTATAAAGAATTCTAAAATAAATTCGTCGCGTTGGGGGACCGCTCCTAAACTAACAATTTAAATACAAATAGTCTAATTAAGCAACAAAAATTAACTTAAAAACAAAATTAAGAAAATACTTCAAAAACTTTCAGTTGAAGTTTTTTTTTACGAACTCCAAAAACTTTTCCCTTAGTTGATAAAAACTTGGTATTTATTTTCATTGTACACTATAAAATGCGTGAAGTTTGAATAAAAAATGTTTTTATTATAATACTACATATGTGTAGGATATTTTTTAAAATTTTTAAAACAAGGCTTTAACTTTTAGTATGAAATTTTTTCCCTGTTTAAAGAAACTTTTATTATTATTTATTGATTAGTGACTTATTAATTGCTTATTACCTTAATATATAAAATATCTTAAATTTGCATATAAAAAATATATATATATTAATTTATATAGTATATTTATAATATATATAAATTGCCGAGATTATTTGTAATACTCAAAACTATCAAGAGAAATCTTATTTAGAAACCAATTAATTTTTTAAATCAAAGTTTCATCTTTAATTAAAACAAAAATTTGGCAATGGATTTATATTCGTCTAGCTAGTCAGTGAATTTAAAGGAATCCCATTTCTAAGAAAAAAAAAATGGTTGAAAAAAAAGAGGTTTTTTAACTAAAAACATTTTATTTTTAATTTTATCGTTCATAAATAATATATTTTTGAAATATCTATATCGTTTGGCTACGGCTTGTTAAAGTATCGCTTAAAAAATCGCAATTTTCAGTTATCGATAACTCCATAACAAAGGCATGAAATACACATATAACACTAAGACATATTTTTTTTTTTTAATATTATTAATTATTTTGTTTTTTTGGATACAAGCTTTTTATGGAAATTCATTATATTTAATGAAAATTAAAATTTTAAAAAATAGTCCAAAAATGAAAACCCCTATATTCAGTTATAGCTCGATAAATAATCGATAAATAATCGGAATTTTGAAACAAAATTTGACGTGGTTACTCACGGCTAGTTGCTCTACCAACTGTGTAAAAATCATCAAAATCGGAGAAGGTCGCCAAAAAAGTGGCCCGCTTCACTTATTTTTACGGATATATTGTAAAAAGTGGCTCTCTTCATTTATTTTTGCGCTAATATTTAGAACTCATGTTATTTAACTTAGAACATATCTGATGGATTCTGGGAAAGTGTATATTTCATTCGAAATCTTAGGGCTGTTACCAATCCCCTTGATTTTTTTTTCTTTTTATTTCATATCGGCTTAACGAT
The DNA here is from genome assembly GCA_037043745.1 of Chymomyza amoena. NCBI lineage: Eukaryota > Metazoa > Arthropoda > Insecta > Diptera > Drosophilidae > Chymomyza > Chymomyza amoena. The sequence goes on from JBAMAX010003400.1 coordinate 2,252, forward strand.
TTGTTTACACCGCTTAGCAACGCGTTTCCGGCAAGCTGCCATTTTGTAGTGGTACTATATATATGTATAACATTTTGTTGACTTTATTTAATTCGAAGCAGCGATTATATCTGACACCCTCATCTTTATATTTATAAAAATGGCGGACGTAAAGTCGGGCGCGGACGACTTTAGGATACCCTGTACCACTAGCTTGTAATAAAGTCCGATTTCTTCACAAAAAACCAAAAACAGAAGAATTTTTAAGCAGAAATTTTTTTTTTGACCGATCGTTCCTATGGGAGCTATATGATATAGTCAACCGATTTCAATAAAATTTGACACGGTGCTTAAATACCTTAAAAAAGATATGAACGCCAAAGTTATTTCAAATATCTTTACAAACAAACAAAACACATCGAATTTTGTATAAAAACGTGTTTTTGGACCGATTGGTCCTATGGAGCTATATGATCTAGTCAAACGATTTGGATTAAATTTGGTACAGTGCTTAGAACTATAAAATACTCACGAATGTCAAATTTGGTCCCAATATCTTAACAAACAACGAAACACAACAAATTTTGTTAAAAAATCGATGTTTGGAAGATCGGACCTATGGGAGCTATATGATATAGTCCACCGATTTTGTTCAAATTTGGCACATTGGTTAGTGGTCTCAAAAATTTCCAAACGCCAAATCTGTTAGGATATCTTTATTCAAAAAACGAAATATAGCCAATTTTTCTAAAAGTTATTTTGGCCGATCGGTCCTCATGGGAGCTATATGATATAGTCAACCGATTTTGACCAAATTACAGTGATTGGGAACTATAAAAACTTTCGATTGCCAAATTTCGTTACGATATCTTCATAAACAAACGAATTATTCATCTAAAACGCTTTTTTTTTCGAGGTCGTCTCAAACACCTCCATGGGAGCTATATAATTTATCCCCGATATCAAAAAAATAAAAATAAACTTGCCTCCTATGGAATAATATGGGATCTAATGTGAAAGTTTGCAACTCTAGCTCTTACCATCTCTGAGATCTAGGCTGACGACGGACGGAAGGATGATGACGACGGACAGATGGACGAGGATGATACAGGGTATATCGACTTCTCTATTCACCCTGATCATATTTTAGGTAACTTTCGAGTGTCTCCGACGTCTCTTCTATATGTTACATACATTTTCGGCTTGCACAAACTTAATATACCCTTGACCATACATGGTACAGGGTATAAAAAGCGCGTGCTTTCATTAGGTCTTTTAAATAAATAATATCTTCATGCCGTAGGTTAACTAGTTCCGTCCGTAGACCACCATCTGTGCTTCGAAAGAAATTTGTACAATTCAAATCACTTTTCTGAAAATGTAATTTTCATAGCGAACAGCACATCTCCGATGGAATACAACAAACAATTGTAATAGAGCCGATGCGGTGCTCGACACTGTAATAACCTGCACTTTTCTTTTTTAAATGGTATATTATATATTTCAATTGGGAAAATGTATTTTTTTGACACTTTTATTACTTATATATTATTATTTATACCTATCAGTTTCGTCAAATTTCACCGATTTTGATCCGATTTTATTAATTTTTGACACGCAAATGTTTCAGATGAATATATTACACGGTGTAGCTAAAGCCGGGTAAATCTACTGCATAGAGCGGGGAAAGATATTGACATAATTCAACAAACTTCTTGTTTTTAGAAAATATAAATCGGCGAAAATATGTAAAGCGGCCACTTAACATAAATATGTAAAGGTCGGGCCTTTTCCGATTTCGATGATTTTTTTATGTTTCAGCAGAGCTAATAACTAATATTTTTTTATTGCAAAATTCCGATTATTTATCGAGTTATCGATAGATGAAAATTGGGGATTTTCATTGGTAGACTATTTTTCGATAAGCCATTTCTTTTAAACTAGCAAAGATATTGATGCGAAATATTATTACCATGACAATAAAATATTAAATTTAAAAAAAATATAATTTTTTTATATATTTTTTTTAATTTTTTATAATTTTGAACTTTTTATTTAAAAATTCAAAAGTGGTCTCCCACTTAAAAAAAAGTGATGCCATTTTATGCGTGAAAGTTCACTGAAAAAGACAAAAAAAAAAGTAAACTCGGTAATTCCTCGAATTGTTGAAGTTATACTTATTTTTAAGATCAAAGGTCATAAAAATCGGTCTTTTGCAAATAGCATTTTACCAGTGGTTTTAAATATACGTCCGATATAATTAATTTCCGTACCAGAAAAATTCATAATATAGTCAACAGATCAAATTTGGTACACTGCTTAAATACTCTTTTAAAACTTCTGAATGCCGAATTTGGTTGAAATATCTTTACAAACAAACGAAACACAACGAATATTATATAAAAAATGGCGTACGTAAAGTCGGGCGCGGTCGACTTTAGAATACCCTGTACCACTAGCTTGCAATAAAGTCCGGTTCCTTCACAAAAAACCAAAAACAGAAGAATTTTTTAAGCAAAAAAATTTTTTTTGACCAATCGTTCCTATGGCAGCTATATGATATAGTCAACCGATTTCAATAAAATTTGACACAGTGCTTAAATACCTTAAAAATGATCTGAATGCCGAATTTAGTTCAAATATATTTACAAACAAACGAAACACATCAAATTTTGTATAAAAAACGATTTTTGGACCGATTGGTCCGTGGAGCTATATGATATAGTCAACTGATTTGGATTAAATTTAGTACAGTGCTTAGGAACTATAAAATACTCACGAACGTCAAATTTGGTAACAATATCTTAACAAAACAAACAAAACACAACTAAATTTTGTTCAAAAATAAATTTTTGGAAGATCTGCGCTATGGCAGCTATACGATATAGTGAACCGACTTGATCAAATTTGCAGCATTGCTTAAGTATTATAAAAAACTTCTAAGCGCCAAATCTGGTTACGATATCTTTATTAAAAAAACTATATATTTCGAATTTTTCTTTAAAAAAGTTATTTTGGCCGATCGGTCCTATGTAAGCTATATGATATAGTCAACCGATTTTGATCAAATTTGGAAACTATAATTTGGATACGATATCTTCATAAACAAACGAATTATCCATCTAAAACTTTTGTTTTTTTCGAGGTCGTCTGAAACATCGCTATGAGAGCTATATAATTTAACTCAGATATCAAATATATAAAATGAAGTTGCCTCCTATAGAATAATATGGGATGTAATGTGAAAGATTGGTTGCTCTAGCTCTTACCATCTCTGAAATCTAGGCGTTCAAACGGACAGACGGACGGATGGACAGACGGACATGGATATATCTTCTCTAGTCACCCTGATCATATTTTAGGTAACTTTGGGGTATCTCCGACGACTCCTCTATATGTTACATACATTTTCGACTTGCACAAACTTAATATACTCTTTGTACCAAACGGTACAGGGTATAAAAAATGAGCAACAAGTCTTGTCAATACACATTTAGAATATACAATATTTTTTAATTTTTAAATCACAATCATTTTTTAGTCACAATCATAAAGAAAAAAAAAGTTACCTAAGAACCTATCGGTCGAATAATATTTTTTAGAGCATAATTCGTTAGCCTTAGAACATATTTACAAATTCGGCAATGAAAAGTTTGTTTGAGTACCTAACCACTACGGCAAATTCTGTTGAAATAATTTTTGTTTGTTGTCATGTTTAGGTATTCCAAAGTCGGTCTCGCCTGTTTTCGACATTTTCTTGTAAAACTTTTTATTTCACCTTATGAATTACATAATTTGTTTTATATAAAAAAAAAATTATATTTTTAGATTTGTAAAAAATAAGTAAATATTAAAATAAAATTTATGCAAAATTGTAAATAGTGCTGCAAAATATTGTAAAATAAAAAAACAAACAAAAGCCCACTTTTTTAGCATTCGCTTTCATTTACATTCCACTATCTTTACAAAAAACATAAAAATTCATAACTTTTGTGTAAAAAAGTGTTACAAAACTGACAAAGTGTGAAAACTATTAGAGATTGCCAGTATGCGGGCATTACATTTCCCAAATATTGACTTGTCACAGTCATAAAATAAACAAAAGTGGGCTACAAATTGGTCCAAGGTTAGCCTAAGCATACACAAGTACACACAATATATGTAAACTCCATTGTCTCAGAGCAAATAGCGGCCCTTGGAAAGTACTATTTACATAAGATAGGTAACTGAATTCATAAGCCTAAAACAAAATAATATATATTTTATTTGTAGAAACTCGGATCAGAGAGGATGAACAGCAACCAAAAAGGTGAACTTGGTTAATACCTTGACATGTTTTGGACTTATATGAGTCTACATATTTATTAATTGCTTTAACTTATTTGGGGGTGTTTTCCTAAGCTTTCCCGATCTTTAATTATATATCCTATGGAAGGTACATAATATGGTCAACCGATTTTGATCAAATTTGGTACAGTGCTTCATTCATTTATTGTTTGGCCATGACAACCCGTTCTCGTGTTACGGCCGACCCCAGCAGCTCTCACCAGGTGCCTCTGCTTTGCGCGCGCCTTCTACAATTATAAATACCAAGAGAGAATAAGTTCTCCTCCACTTGATCCTTCGCCTTCCTTCGTCGGCTTTCGCTTCGAATATCTTTTCGCTGGAGCATCGTTATCCATGTGTACGACATGGCCGTGCCAGCGCACACGTTGTATTGTGATGCGCTGGACAACATCTATGTCGTCGTAGAGCTCGAACAGCTCGTGGTTCATCCGTATGCGATAGTCTTCCTCAAAACGAACGGGACCGAAGATTTCACCAAGAATTTTTCTCTCAAACACCCCAAGAGCAGATTCACCTGTCCGTGACGCCACCCTTTACTGTTACTTTTGTTGTTCGAGAGAGATCTCTGCTACACATCTGCTTGCTGGGACCATAGTAACACCTATTGGCAAAAATAAATTGCTCGTTTTTGTATTTCGGGATAAGGCTGAACATTTTTTAAGCGTTTCAAAATTATAATTGTAACGATTCCTGGATACAAGCCATAGATAAAGCCTTAGCACAAACACCTTTTTTTTAAGTTGGTTAAGGTTAAAGGATGAATAGCTCTGAGCATTCTCAAAAGATTTAGGTAATACAAGCTTTAAAAAATTATTGTATAATCGGAAAAATTTGTTTACCATTTATATGAAAATTTAAAAAATTGAATTTTTTTTTATTAATTTTTAATGGAATTTAAAAATTGCATTTTTATACTTAAAAATTAAGGAATTTAATAAAAAAAAGTATATTAAAATTTTTATTTAAATTGTGAGATATTTTTTTCATTTTATAATAATTTTTTAATTGAAAACTGACTTTAAATTAATTTAATGAACTAAATTTTTTAAGTTATTGTTAATTGAATTTTTAAGAATCTAAACAATTGAATCGAATTTATGCCCAAAATGTAGGGAATATTATTAAAAAAATGTGGTACAGTCGGGGCGTTGCCCGACAGTGGAATACCCTGCACTTTTTCTCTCGAACAATTTTTTTCAGCATATTCCTACTAAGAACTTTCCAATTGGAATTATTGGAATTAGTTCTCCTCGCTTCTCAAGCCTGGACTTAAGAAGAGCTTAAGGGGGTATTCTAGTGTAGAAATTTGAAAAAATCGATTTTTTTTTTTTGGATATGCTCAAAGCTTAACCTTTCAAGAATATGTCCTTAAAAGGATTTGTTAAAATTTTAATTATTTCCAGAGATATAGCTATTTTAGTGACTCGACTTCTTTTCTAAAAAATTTGAAAAAATCGATTTTTTTTTTTTTATATGCTCAAAGCTTAACCTTTCAAGAATATGTCCTTAAAAGGATTTGTCAAAATTTTAATTATTTCCAGAGATATAACTATTTTAGTGACGCGACTTCTAAACTTTTTGGTTGTCAAAAAAGTGGTTGTCAAAAAAGTCTTGCGGTATTTCCGCAAGCTTGTCTTTGCAAGCGCGTAGTTCTAGTTGTATTCGTCGCATCGGTTCACGCTAGAGCTTTTTGGAAAGCTCTTTTCACGTGCTAACACGTGTTTGATTAATTGTTGTTTGCTTTTAGTCGTTCGTGAGTTATAGCGTCGCAAACATGGAGCAAAATAAAGAGAAAATACGGCATATTTTACAGTACTACTACGATAAAGGCAAAAATGCATCTCATGCTGCCAATAAAATTTGTGCAGTTTATGGCCCCAATACAGTTTCCATTTCCACCGCACAACGATGGTTTCAACGTTTTCGTTCTGGTGCAGAGGTGATCGAAGATGCGCCACGGTCCGGAAGGCCTGTTGTCGAAAATTGCGATAAAATCGCTGAATTGATCGAAAGAGACCGGCATAGTAGCAGCCGTAGCATCGGCCAAGAGCTGGGCATAAGTCATCAAACCGTTATAAACCATTTGAAGAAGCTTGGATTGAAAAAGAAGCTCGATGTATGGGTGCCACACGACTTGACGCAAAAAAACATTTTTGACCGTATGGATGCATGCGAATCGTTTCTGAATCGCAACAAAATCGACCCGTTTTTGAAGCGGATGGTGACTGGCGATGAAAAGTGGGTCACTTACGACAACGTGAAGCGTAAACGGTCGTGGTCGAAAAGCGGGGAACCTGCCCCGACGGTGGCCAAGCCTGGATTGACGGCCAGGAAGGTTCTTCTGTGTGTTTGGTGGAATTGGCAGGGAATCATCCACTATGAGCTGCTCCCCTATGGCCAAACGCTCAATTCGGACCTGTACTGCCAACAACTGGACCGCTTGAATGCAGCACTCATGCAGAAGAGGCCATCTTTGATCAACAGAGGCCGAATTGTCTTCCATCAGGACAACGCCAGGCCACACACATCTTTGGTGACGCGCCAGAAGCTCCGGGAGCTCGGATGGGAGGTTCTTTTGCATCCACCGTATAGTCCGGATCTCGCACCGGGTGATTACCACCTATTTCTGTCCATGACGAACGCGCTTGGTAATCGGAAGTTGTCCACAAGAGAGTCCTGTGAAAATTTCTCTCCGAGTTTTTTGACAATAGGGAAGCGAGCTTCTATAAGAGGGGCATTATGAAGTTGGCATCTCGTTGGGAACTCGTCATCGAACAAAACGGCGCATATTTGACTTAAATCGCATTATTATAACCAATTTTATGAACAATTGAAAATTCAATAAAAATACCGCAAGACTTTTTTGACAACCTTATATTTAAGTGATCATTTTAATTATTTTATTAAACTTTCGTTGAAATGGATCGAAAACCTGCAAAAGGAAGTACTCCTCGTGGTAATCGATCAAAGAAAAGGCGATTCCACGGCAATCGATTTACTGTAGAAGAAGATACAAGTTATACAAGTGCATCAGCAGCTAAATTAAGCAAATCTAGTGATAAAGATGTGATCATTTCTAACAATTACGGTTATTGTATTTTGGAGTTTTTCCAGGTTTTTACAGCTATTTCATCGTTAGTTTTGTGTGCTACGTGCAAAAAAGAAATTAAATTTTTTCGGACAGCTCATCGTGGACTGGGATTTAAAATTGCATTACAATGCAGTTGTGAAAGTGTACAATATATAGCATCTTCTCCATTTGTAAATAAATCATTTGAAATAAATAGAAAAATGGTTTTTGCTATGCGGCTTTTGGGAGTTGGAAGAGAAGGAATCAATATCTTCTGCAGTCTGATGGATATTTGTCAAGGTATATCCATCGGCACATTCTACAGTTGGCTTGAAAACGTGTATGAAGCTGCATCTGCAGTTTATGAATTGATTATTTCAAAAGCTGCCAATGAAGAGAAAGATTTAATTTCAGCTTCTGATCCGAATGCTAATCCGACTAATTTCACGGTTTCTGGAGATGGGACCTGGAAAAAAAGAGGTTTTAGTTCTCTATTTGGAGTTACCACACTCATAGCTAAAAACTCCAAAAAAGTTGTAGATACAGTAGTCAAATCTAGCTTTTGTCAAGGCTGCAATATCTGGAAAGCTAAAAAAAATGCTGATATTGAAGCGTATAATGAATGGTATGCAGACCATGAAGAATTTTGTACGATCAATCATAAAGGAAGTGCTGGAAAAATGGAAGTCGATGGTATTATTGAAATGTTTAGTAGATCAGCTCAAAAACACCAAGTAAAATATGTCAAATATATTGGTGATGGCGATACGAAGACTTTCAAGGGCATACTTGACATAGATCCCTATGATGGTGACCCAGTTGTTGAAAAAAAAGAGTGCGTGGGACATATACAAAAAAGAATGGGTTCGAGATTACGGAAAGCTAGAAACGAAAATAAAGGAAAAGGAATTGGCGGAAAAGGGACAGGGAAATTGACTGATAAAGTGATAAATAAACTGTCTTTATATTATGGACTAGCGATTCGTCGGCATCCGAATTCTATTCAACACATGAGAAATGCAATTTGGGCTACTTTTTATCATAAAAGTTCCACGAATGAACATCCGCAACACATGCATTGCCCACCTGGTCCAGAAAGCTGGTGTAAATGGCAGAAAGCTGTACATGAAGGTTCGTCTGAAAAATTCGACCACGAAAACCCCCCTCTGTGTGATGACGTATTAAAAATTATAAAGCCGATCTACGAGAGTTTATCATCTGAAGATTTACTTGTTAGATGCTTAGGTTCTGAGACCCAAAATAATAATGAGTCCCTGAATTCCTTAATTTGGACTTTTGCGCCCAAACATATACATGCTGGCGTACGCGTAATAGAAATTGCAACTTTTATTGCAGTTTGCATATTTAATGAAGGTTTCATTCCTCTGCTAAAAATGGTATCTCTTATGGGAATGAGCATTGGTCCAGAAGCTTACGAATTCGCCATCAGACGAGATAATGTCCGGATTAATCGCTCAGAAATTCGAACATCTAACGCCTCAAAAGAAGCCAGAACTGCTCCTTTAGAAGAAAGAAACACAGAAAATGCATTTTTTGAAGTAGAGGAAGGCCCAATGTATGGAGCAGGAATCGCGGATTAAATAAATGTAAGTATAAAATGTCATTTTATGGTTGCCACAGGGCGTAATTGCACCCAAAACTTTAAACGCGTTTTTCTCGAAACTATATATTTCAAAATGGGTGCCTTGATTTCTCTGCTTCTACTTAACCGATTTACTTGAAATTTGGTGTAAGTCTTCTCAATATACATATCTATCGTACTAACTATTATTATAAAAAAAAAAAATTTTTTACTATTTTTAAAAATTTGGAAAGTAACAAAAAGTAGTAAATAAATTTATCACTTTTTCGGGCACCCGTAATTTGGCCAAAAATTTTTTTTCGACTTTTTTTTAGTTAGTACGATAGCAGCATTCATCAAGATTAATAATCTTTTTTATTTTTTTGTTTCAGATTATTAGAATGCTTGCAATCGTGGCAACAGTGGCGCGCCATTTTTTGTCAACCCCCCACTTCAACAACTTATAGCTTTTTGAGTTTTGGGTATTTTGAGATTTTTAATTTTTTTATGTATTTTCGAAACAATAATAAATGTTTTATTAAAAAATGGATAGTAAAAATATTTTTTATTTTTTAATTATAGCACCCGAAAAACACCTCAAATTCATGCCTCTACACTAGAATACCCCCT
>JBAMAX010003402.1:0-11132 GCA_037043745.1 Chymomyza amoena
TTTTATATTCGATTGAAGACCGATTAAAAATGGTGAACAAATTGATTCAGGATTTTCGTTAGAACCACCTTCACTTCTATGAGAATTGGAACCTAAGCTTTAGATTTTGAGAAAAATTTACGTTTTACAAAAACTCGTATCCATGTATATAAAAGAAAGTGGTGTTAGTTACACTATTTATAACTCAAGAACGGATAAACCGATTTGGCTGAAAATTGGTGGAGAGGTAGCTTAGGATACCTTATAGGATACTTTTTATCCCGTTCGACTGCGTTTCCGTGGAGTCACTATAAAACGTGGTCGTTATGTGAATGCAATGAAGCGGTTTGGCGTATCTTCGTATTCTCTATTCACGAACGTCATCCTACATCTGGAGAATGGTCAACGAGTATATTTCACGGCTTCGAATTTTGTTCAATGTGCTGAAACACCTCCAGCGACAGCATTGACCAGTTACTTTGGGATTTGTCAAAGCGATCCGTTTGCACAAACTTTACTATACTCAGAGATTCCACGTTATTACTCTTGGATTGCTTCATTGAAGAATTTTCAACGACGGAAGCAAGGCAATACGGTTCCTGATTCTCCGGATGGCGTTCTACTGATGCTCTTGGTCGTATGTATACAGTTCATCCAAAGAATAATGAATGCTTCTATTTGCGATTGTTGCTGGTAAATGTGCGTGGGCCAACGTCATTTAAGTCACTAAGGACTGTTAATGATACAATATTCCCAACATATCGTGATGTACAATATGTGAATAACTCAATTTACTAGAAAACGATACCCATTGGGATACGACAATCGTTGAAGCCATTATCTCTGCATCTCCAAGTCAGATACTCACTTTACTTGCTATCATCATTTCGACAAGCTTTTCATCGAACCCATTTAACATGTGGCATGAATACAAGGAATAAATTAAAGAAGGTATTTTACATCAAATTCGTGTCAGCTCCAGAAATCTCAATCTTGAGATGAATGAGGATAGTTACATAATCGGGGTTTACTCTTGATCGAAGAAATGTGTTACCCTATGTGCTGTAGTTTATTAGTCAGTTTAGGAATGCCAGTGCCAAATCTTGAAATGATTAAAGCATTTAATAGAGAATTGGAAAGAGAACGAGAATATCATCAGGAATTCGATTTAGTAGGTCTCTCCCTCTAACACACGCAAAAAATTAAGATTTTTATTTTATTTTCTTTACTTCTTACAATTAAATTAATAAAAAATTCAATGAGTATTGAATTACTTTGTAGTTCTCCTTAAATTCGGTATACTGAAAAATCTTGCGGAAGCAACTTGGGTTCAAGCCCAGAACAACGTCTGCCGGGCTTACTAGTTATTTCCATAAATTTTCCCCGATTGTGAGTTTAATCACTTATTTTCTTCTTAATCGATCGTACTTTATGAGACATCAATAAAAGTGTATGAAGACATTTTTAAAAATATTCAAATCTAGAATTTTCCTCAAAGATTTGGTGAAAGCTACGAATAATTTCAAATGATTGGATAAATAAAATAAGCCGATCGGCAATTAAATAATCTGCAGTTAAGGAAAAAAAAAATTATCAAAATCAGTCCAATAAAACCAGAAATATTTAAGAATTTCGAAAAATGCTTTCTTCAGAGCAGATCAAGATATTAAGTCATTGTTTGATGCAAAGTCATTTGTAAAGCCATCGTCTAAGATTTCAAAAAATCAAAATCATCGATGAAATACGTCTTTTGAAACAAATCCATTGGAAAATTTTATAGAAATCTTTTAACATCGGGACGAATCTTAAGAGGTTTTCCTAAAGTAAAAATTTTTACAATCAAGCTGGAATCAGTATTTTTCAAAATAAAAACATTCTTAAAGTAGAAAAAATTTACTTCAAATGAGAAAAATCCAGTTTTAGTTAAAATAGGAATAAAAATTCTTAATTTGAGTTCGCATATAACAACAACGTCACGATGACGAATCCGAAACACCTAATAATAAGTACGAACAGTTGGGATTGTGATGGGATTTTCAGAAACATGGCCAACTCGATTTAAAAATTCTCATTTTTTTAAACTCTTTATAAGAGATATCAAAACGCTTGAACATGGGCCCATTTTCCGTTCTAGCATCAACTGAACCTATTAATTTTCGCAGCATTGTATGCAAAACAACTTGGTGCGTGTGTGTGTGGAAATGGGAAATGCTGATAATGCGCAAACTACACAAAACGCACACTCGAAGCTGTCAGCCAGGACAACCAGGACACTTACCACACGCCCAACTCACTACAAGACCTCACACCACCAACTCCCTTCAGATCTATGGCCAACAAATATTTTCAAAGTCAAATACAATTTGATAGCAACCAGTCACCCAGCTTTAGATTCGAAACCAAAACCCATACCAAGGACAGACGACAGCCTGAGGCATTGTTTTTATTTTTGCTAGAGAAAATTACAAACATTTAAATTGGACCACATACGGTCTGGTCCTGGTCTTGTTTTGGATTTCCAGCTTTGTTTGAGATCGACCAAAAGGACCAACTATGCAAATAACATTAATTGTTTTGCCAAACAAAGAGCGGCGCGTTCACAATAAATAAATATGAGCAGGGCTAGAGGGGTAGGGGTAGGGTTCGGTTTTGCAAGGAAAATCGCTTTTCAAACCCAAATGAAAACAAAGCAACAAAAGTAAGTGAGCTCCGAACCCGCCGAATGATACAATTCGAATTGTAGTCAAACTTGTAAATTATAAGCCGCCGCTGGAAAAATCTAACCCTAAATCTATATAGAGTATAACCATATAGCCAAACGCCACATGTAGTCCCAAAGGAAACGGCGATTCATTTAAATTTGATATGGGAGATACTTAAAACGAAATTGTAGCAAAAAGCAAAGTACAGTCGCCGTAAAACAACCCTATAAAGTATTTGACGGCCCATTCGCGGGTTGTTAAGCACACGCACAAAGCGGGACGAGGCCGGAGGAGGGGAGAGAGCAAAATACACCCCCGGCTCCGTTTAAAACATGCTCGTAATACATTTGGGTTATGAGGTGAAAAGCCGCCCGTAAGAATTTAGAGCACTTTAAGATGCGCGCCCAGAAATCGAGTAGAAAAAGTAAAGTAAAGCATTCATATGCTAAGCATATGAAACAAGCAAGTAAAGGCAAAAAGTCCTTTATCCTGGGCATTGTATGAAATTTTTTAATCGCTCAAAGCAAATGCCAGCAACAACAAAGAGCAGGAAACTTTTGAATTTTCCAGCGGGTCTTACTGACTTTTGTTGAAATTTTTCGTTTTTCGTCTTCTCCAGAGCTCTACTGTATTACAGCCGAATGATTTGCATATGAATGAGCGTAATAAGACGATACCGAAGCAGGATATGAGTAAAAGTAAGCACAGTTGTCTCATAGGGTTAGCTGCTGTTCCATATAATGAAACATTCCTCGAGTGCGGAATTAATAGCTATGATTTGTCTTTTGTTGTAGGTCCAATGCATTCCCAAGTAGGATTTAAATTGCATAAATTGTTAAATTAAGCGGAAGAAGTGTGTGTGGGAACTGCACAGGGGTTGGGGTTACTTGCTGGGAAGCTCAAGTCTTAGAGAGCAGAAGTACAGTCTGACCAACTCGAGATTAACTTCAATTATCGGCTTGATACGCTCGTAGCATAAACTCGGGAATCTAATCCCATATCACTCAGCACTTGCATAATAAAAAAGGAAATAACTTAAATCGAAATTACAACGCATTAGCAAGCAATATAGTCGGGAAAACTCCACATGGACATTGCAATTTAATCAACTTGCTTTTTTCCGCCCAGCTACTCGTACACTGCTTTCTTTTTTTTGTATACCCTATAGATATTGAGAGAAGAGTATATTGGGATCTTGGAATGCCTAGAACACAGCTCGGAAAAATTTGAAGGGGTCGCCAAGACAGATTTTCAGCAATATTATCTGATGACCCTGTAGAGCGGAGGTACAATTTCATCACTTCAACTATATATCATCTCAAATTCTTCTTCTCGTCATCTAAAATTTTCTCCAAGCAGTCTCGATTTGACGTTTTACAACGATGGGATAACGGTTGAGCTCATGATAAAAGCGAATCATCTTTACATGAAAGCTCAAAGTCCCTTCCATGCTCGGAAAAAAGATGATAGCTTTATGGGTTAGCGTAGTTTTACAGATTCCCATGTGCAGTAATTTCTAATCAAACCCGTTTGAAGTATTCAAAAATTTATACAAGGCTTCCCTGGTACTTTTTCAAAGCGCTAAGTTTATTGTACAGGAACTGGTAGGAACCCACGGATCCAGGCAGATTTCTGCAGTAGCTGTGTTAATGAGGAGGAGCTAGAGATGGTGGAACACTCTTTCGGTTACTGTCCTGGTCTGTGCAGAATAAGGTTCCGCTTTCTTAAATCATATTTTTTGATAGACTTATCTGAGCTCTCTGAAAAGAGTCCAAGAAGCCTATCGATGTCCTGGACTGTGCAGAGCAAGGTTCCGCTTTCTTAAATCATGTTCCTCTACTGACTTATCTAAGCTTTACAAAAGAGTCCTCTCGAGGTTTACTTATGCCACCGGATGGAAGTGACTTTATGATCATATAGGGGACCTCCTGTGGGAGAAGTGTGGTGTAAGGTCCACTCAGCGGTATCACAACGGCCAATTGTTTGGCTTAAGCGAGTTGGGACGCCAAGCTCCAACTTCCGCCCTAACCTAACCCAACTTCAGCGTATCGACTCGTCGGTGTGCATCGACTTCACCAACCTACTTGATTTTTATTATGCTAAACGCACAAATGAGCTGCCGCCTGACGATGATGTGAATGATGTTGACGATGACGTTGACCAGGGGTCGGTCGCTGACAGGGAATCGAAGTCGAGGGTACAATGCTGGCCACGCACAAAGTTCATTGATTAACGATTTAACAAAAGACGAAAACAAGGACATGCAGTGTAACCAGGAAAAAGTTCCCCCGGGACTATGCCTGACTGGACTCTGGACACGCTCGCACACACGCACACACATGCGGAGGACACCACCAACAACAACAGCAACAACTGCATAATCAAAAAATTAAAATCTCTTTATGTTTTTATACCCGCTGATTGAATGGTTCCATTGTTTGCTATTGCTTGGACAGTTTGATGTACCATTGATGGACTGGCGGACTCAACTGGCCTAGACTGGTTGGAGAACTTACTGGCAACTGGCTTTAAGCTGAGAGCTCGAGCAACCCTCGCCAAATGGTCAGCAGGCACTGAAGTGTAATGGATACATGTAGCAACAGCGACCAGGATATTGTAATATTATATCTTCTGTGTGGGCTCGGGAGCAGGCAGCACAGCGATTAACTGCGCGAAAAGTTGGCAGAGTTACCAGAGTTGCCAAACCGCGACACACAGTCATTGCTGTGGCTTCACTTTCACATGTGTGGTCTGGTATGCTCCCATATAGGGCTTTTTTTCGGAGCAAAAGTTTAATTAAATCTCGCTGCTTGCCTAATCTGCAATCAAGTTATTAGAATTATTTTAGTGCTAATTGCATGAGAGCGCTTCAAAGGAGACAATAGCAGGACCAAGGTCTTCACACCTATTGTGTAAGCTGTCAGAGCGTCGAACAGGTTTGACAGCTTTCAAGTGGTCTTTGAAGTGATGACAGGACTCTACGCTGGCAAGTTCCAGTTCCAAGTGCGTGCCTCAACTAGTTGCTCAATAGCTGTAAGTACAGTGATGTAATGGCACAGCTGCTATCTCAAAGGATGTCCAAGCAACTCTTAGGCCTAGGGCGCAACTTATAAAAATGTCTCATAAATAGCGTTAAAGTAGCACTTCAAAAATCCAATAAGCCGCTGCAGGCAAAAACAATGACGAGCACTGTGACGTAGTCGATGACGATGACTAAGCTACAACAGGCTGACAACCTCAACCCTAAACTGCTCAGAATTATATCTTATCCAGAGTTCCCCGTTTGCTGTTTTCTTTTACTTTCTCTTTTGACTTGCTCTTTGCCGTTTTATTGCAATTTGCGAAAATTTAGTGAAAGTAAAAGCACAGCTATTTGATTACGGCATACTACACTGAGAGAAATAGAGGAGTCAGAGGTTAAGTCAGCGAGAAGTTATAAAGTTCATGCAAAGCGCGGAATCAAGGTTTGACATCATCCCTTCGAAATGTATATATAGCAGTTCACAGCTTTTATAGGGGGGCCATCTGTTTGTTCATTCGTTCATGTCTTAAAAATTATATAGTTCTACTGACTGGCACGGTTGGCTCTAACAGCTCTACTTTTCCCAGTAAAATGAGTCCAGTGGCTGCAATTGCGAACAAAATGTGGTTCTGGAGCTGATGATTTGTTGCTGGCCTATTGGGATGCGCAGTTCCGGCGAGAGGGCGGAGGAACGATGGGATTCCCCTGGGGCGGAGTTTCTCAGGGCCCCGGTGAAATTACTGTCGTACTGTCGTGATTTAAATTTAAAGAGTGGGGTGGATGAGGATATAGATAATCGAGAATCGAGAATAAGCAGAAGAACAAAGCTGAGGATCTTCAATGCGAGCGTCAAATCCATCTGGTTGTACGGCAGCGAAACGTGGATGGCCCCGCAGAGAATGATGTCGAAACTGCATGATGTCAACAATTGCCTAAGGATTATATGCGGGATATTCTGGCACAAAAGGATATCAAACGCGGAACTGTGGTACTACACTAGTTTCTATCTGTAACCAGATAAGAGCACGCCAGTGGCGTTGGATTGGCCATGCACTGAGAAAGGACCGAAGCGTCATCGTCAGTGTGGCCTTGGAATGGAACCCCCTAGGAAGCAGACGAGTGAGAAGGCAAAAGGCAACCTGGCGTCGTACAGCAGTCAACGAATTGTCCCAATATGAGCTGGGACTTAGCAAAGCAAACTGCGCCAAACAGAGTCCGGTGGAAAGTTCTTGTTGAAGCCCTAAGCTCCTTGGAGGAGTACTAAAAAAAATGTCGGTACATTTTCTTCCCGATTTTCTCTGGGAATAGCTAGTTCGCATCCATATAATTAAAATTGGGCTATAAAAAGTTGATTGTTATGGCTTTGTAGCGATCTGGGTTGAGGGTTACCGCCTGGCCGGCCTCAATTCCAAAGATGAACGACCCATTGATGACGCCTGCCCACAATCAGCACAGAATAGGGCTTTTTTGTGGATAAAGTTTATCCTCGTGATAGTCCCTTGGATTTTCAGCTCCCAATATGCGACAGTTTTGCTTGTTACGGTAACCAGAGAAATACAAATGAGCTTCATATCTAAAGACGATTTGAGATGAAAACTCATTTGACTGTTCTTACATCGCAAGTACGAACCGTAAGAGCATGCAAATGTGGAGTTTTGTTAGTCACTGAATCAATAAATTCAAACCGATAAATAATTTCCTTGATTCCCGGCTCGGAAGAGCTATTAAAATAGCTTAAAACTGTAAGGCACGATTGACAAGCAAACCCAACAGATGGCCCACCCTGTAGAATAAAAAACTTTGAACTACACTTTTGGGAGCGATCCAGAACCGAATTTTTGTCTTAGAGCTTCCTCCGAAGTATCTTACGTTTATTCTCACTGTGCACGCCACACAACCCTAGTCACTTGGCGGGTTGAAAAAAATAACTTTGATGATTTACCCTGTCTCATTATGAGCGACAAGTGAAGGGGAGGACTCTGTGCTAAACTACTCACGAGTCAATAATGATAAGCACAAACTAACAGATTGTCAGGACGATAAATGCTGAGTATTCAACGGGCTTAAGGGCAGCTCAGATGACTGCTGCTCTGGATAGAGTCCCATGAACGTTCCTTTAGTGTGACCGTGCTCTCTGCATTAATTGCCAAAATTAAATTTATTTCCTTCATTAATACACGGAAATACCATGCAAAATGTCATGCAATCAAGCACATCCTGCGCGCACTTGCATCAAGTACACTAACCCACGGGTGGGTGACCATGTCTAGAGTAGATCCTGCGGCAAATCTGGCTTTCATTTGAATGACAGCAAACGTTTTGGACATTTACAGCATGTCATGCTGCTTATTAAAAGCATAAATATGAGTGGCTTAAGAAACTACTGACAAGGAAGTAGTACAAAAAGTGGAGCAAGGGAAGCCCTAGAGTCATAATGCTCATAAAATGCCAATCAATTGGTAACAAAGACCAACGAGAGAGTATAAAAAGGGAAAACTCATATGTGCTCAGCACTTGCCATAACAAGGTATGGCTATAATGGGACAATTTAGTCTGGACAATGGTCGAAAATCAGCACAAAACTGTGTCATAGGGCTTCCCAACAACTTATAACTATTTGCTGAGTTTTCAGTACTTCCTGCCTTTAATCAATTAAATTTAGTCTGTCCTGGTAAACCGCCCTCTTCACAACACTACGTTGTAGGCGTTGGTGATTCATGTGGCTCTTATTTGCTTGACCACTTCAATATGTCAAACAAATCAAACTCAAGCAAACCCCCCCGAACAATCATCGGCTACAAAACCTAGACTCGGTAGCAGGATTCTTAACCCCCGCAACCGTAACAAGTCAAACAAAGCACTCGAACAAATATTGAAAAGTGAAAAGTTTTCTCAATATGTGGACGGACTGCTGTGGTTCCTTCTATTGTTGTGCTGATTTATGCCACAAATTTTGATAATTTATTGTTGCCAAAAAAAGCACGAGGGGTCAACATAAGGTTAAAGTGCTGCTTGCTGGTTATGGTTTTGATAGATGGTCCTTTCTAATTTTCTAGTTGCGGAAATTGCAATGATTGAAAGTTGTAATTTGTTTAAACATCTCTCTCTTGAGGGGAGAGCGCCCTCTAACGTGACGTCAGCAGCAATTAGATAAAACTGGTACAGTCTGCACTGCCTGCACACACTTCATTAGCTCTTCGAGGCACAAGTCAATGAATCGTATTTATTTGAATTCCGAACTTAATACGCTGATTAATTCAAGTAATCAAATGTATGTTCCTTACGGAACGCCACGGGGCCACTTCAGCTTCAAGTCTAAAAGCCGTTTTGTGGTCACACGAGTCTGGTCCTTTGCGGTTAGCTCCGCTCCATACGCACTCACATGTTGTACATAATCCCAAACTGCCCCTGGCTGACCAAGCAGTGCTCAAACTGTTAGCTAAGCGCCTTTGGCTAGGCGTAGACCCCCTGTACAATGTACAAGAAAAAGGCGTGTTCCTTATGTAATCCAATCCCGTTCAAGACTCGCCATTTATTACGGTTGCACCCTTCCGTTGGCCGTTGCTGCGACAACTGATTGAAACTGAGTGATGGCAACAGTTGGTCTGATTGACTGTCCCTGGGTTAGACGGCTGGCTCCCTCAGCTATAGGGTTATGATCGAAATTAATCGCCTTGGCAATGCAAACTGCGCCAAATTAGGCAAATAATTCAAAGTAATTAGGCGCGAACGACCCACGTTCGGTCGTCGAGCAAGTGCAGCTGTCCATTTTGTCATGGTAATTTAAAATTCAAGCCGGACTACACACAAAGTGCCCATTTGGACGCACATTTCCATAACATTTTCAACGCACTTGGCACTCCATAATAATGAAATTATGACGACACAAAAAAAAAATATCAAATGGCAACCCTTTTATTGGAAGCTTACTTTTTTTTTGGCACAAAATCCTCACAATTGTTGCTTAAACTACTTTAAGGTCCTTGGAGTTTTGTCTGCAAATGACATGCACATGCGACTTCTTGAACTACTCTGAACGTCTCCGGCGACTGTTTCTTTGTTGCTGCGGCTCATACATTGGCCATTAGTCTGGATCCGACAACAAGAAATCCATTTCCGATATTGGGTGATAAAATTTTATGAATGTAATTTGCAGCGATTTGTTGCGTCTCAAGTTGTGTGTAAGTGTGTGTGTGTGAGTGTACTTCGAAGGGGTTGGTCATCATCATGTCTGGAAATGTCATTCCGAAATTGTTATTGACGACTTGATGGCTACATGATGGCCAGTTGGTGTAGTTGGCAGTTGGTAGTGTTGGCTATTGGTTTAAATTATTAAAATGCATTTGCTTAACGAGTCTAAAAACGGGTTAAGAGCAAACTGGCCATTGGCATTGAAGTTTGCATAAACTTGGGTTCATTGGCAAGCCAAAAAGCTGAGTCAATTGATTGGATGGACTTTTCTACAAATATTTGGACAATTATAAGACAGCAATTGAAAGTCGTTTGAGTTGGCTTAAAGCTGAAACGACTTTGGCAAGCTTAAGACATGGCGTCATCTTCTCGCATGGGAGATACCATCAGGGCTAACAAGAGAGGGAGCTTCGGGGCGGTACTTTATCAATGATTTAAAGGTTCAGGGAGTTTCGCAGCGTCTGTAGCGAGCGGCTGCAAAAGAGGTCTGTTCCTCATGTTAGAGGCGGCCTCCTATTATAGATCATCTGGTTATATTATTAGGCTTGTAATCTATAGAAGTTCTCCACTTTACTCGAACTATTTGCAAATTTGAATTTTAAACATGAGTGTAAGACCGTATAAGAGCCAGTCTCTAAGTGTTACTCCCATTTAGGTGGAAAGTCTACCTGCTTCGGCAGGAAACACATCGGATTTGGAGGTGTAGGCAATTTCTCTTTTCTTCCACTTTTTTGGATCTATTTAAGTACCGTCTTGAACAGTTTCCTATATTTATGAAAAGGAAGAAACTATATCATCAGTCTTTTCACACTATTCTTACAATTCTGAGACGAGAGTACTTTGTCGGAATTTTGACGCTTATGCGTTGGTCATTACGAATGTAGTGGATGGAACAACACACTGTATAAGCTCTATGACGTCACTGAAATAGAGGCTGAACGGATGTCCGCTTCCCTAGAGGGTTGTTCCACCCCGATATGAGGAGGCGGGCATTCGTTTGTAGCAGAAACCTGGCAAAGGGAAACATCTCACTTTCTTTTATTGGTACACCGAGTGAAGAATTTGTATGCGAAGCCGAGCCAACTCACTGGAGAAGCTCTATGACGTCATTGATGTAGGGAAGCGGCCACACGCCCAACAAACAAATAGTTCCATCTATTGAGCTTTTCAATTCGTTTGTAGTAGAAATATGGCAATGGGGAAGAACTCGCTTTCGTTCTTTGGTTCACGTAGTGAAG